>WSUE01000104.1:0-111469 GCA_019633535.1 Tulasnella sp. JGI-2019a
CCTCCCTCTTGTATCTGCAACCTCAGATTTCTTGCTAATACTACATAAACCTTCTGGGGAGTGGCCGGGCCATCTACAGATGCAGGCACCATTGAAGGAAAGCCAAGTTTGTTAGGAAACATGCGCTTTGGTTATCGTGAGGTTCAGGGGTTCAGTAAACTGTTGTCAAACCAGGCCATCAAATGTTATGTTTTCCTGTTGTGTTTTCGCGAATCCCAAACTTGGAGGGAAACTTATCATAAGCCAGATGATTGGCATACGGTTCACATTTGGTTTTACTTCAGGTTTTACTTAGGTTTGCAGGCATGGCAAATCAATCAGCAACTCATTGTTAGCCACTAGTTCCACTGTGGTTTTGTCCTGCTGTCAACCCTTGTATCACCAGTGCTAAACCAATGTCAAAACCAGATATATATACAAAGTTTACATATAGTTTCTCTGTGTGTTCTGTGCCCCAGCAAACACTTTCAGGAAACTTGTTGTTCTGCATCAGGTTTCCTGCAGTTCCTGATGATGCAAAACCTGAGGGAAACTTTGGGTTGCACACAGGTTTGATTCCAGTTTCTCCCAGCTGAAAACCCTTCCTGTGGTCCTGTGTGGGCCTTGTTGAGCACCTATCCTGCTGGCAATTGTGTGGACTTCCTCGCGGATCTCTATTACTTGAGCGCGGTCACCTTTCGTATGGTCGGCCACCTCCCAGAGTCGTACACTATTGTTTGCTTGCGTCTCAACCTTAGTAGTCAGTGGGAAAGCAAGAGCGGCGGTCATGGAGCATTCAGTCAATGGCCGAGCTTTTAGTTACATACCTGGAAGACATTTACCGCTCACACCAACTGGGCCGAGAACCCCCTTAGCTTCTGGCCGGTCTCAGCGTGTGAGGCGGTATGCCCTTCGGAGCGTATTTGGAGCGACGGGGCTTGGTCGTCTCTTGGATACATCGCAGGCCGTGGAGGGTATATTCGAGCTCGCTGACGACAGAAATTATCTCAATGGGAGCACAAGATATATCTAAGATTATACTCACTTCGTTAACCTGTGTACGCAGACTCGTACATCCAGCCCAAGAAAACCGTCTCCCTGTCCTTCAGGTACGGTAATCATGACTTCCATCAGTCCCAACAGGCTATCGCAACAGATGCTGATTACCGTAATGTGATCGCGCGTGATACCCAGCGGGGCGATACGCGATAGGTATATCAACATCAGACCTGCCACGCAACTAGACTGGTGTAAACAACTTTGCAATTTAAGACTCCGAACCCACTGGTTTGTCGAGGTCTGACTTGCTCCCTCGATATGGCGCGAAATTCCAGTGAAGAGCCGTCCACAACCGCGACGTCACCAGCTGCGACACATGAAAAATTCTATCTGACAGGCGACGCACGCATATTCAACGTGGGTACCATACCGGAGTGCTCGTCGATCTGTCCACCAGCTGAATGCGACTTAAATTGATCAAGTGGAAGGCACACTCTTTAGGCTTCCTCAGGAAGCTTTTATAACGTCGCCGGTGTTTAGGGATATGTTCAGCTGCACGCCAACGAACGCGGGACCCCAAGGCCCTCCAACGACGATCCTATCCACTTGGAAAGCGTACCTACATTCGAATTCGAAAAGTTAGCCTGGGTCTTGACCACCCCGTACGCACATTGTATCTATATTTATTTCAAGTGGACGCAACGTGACCTATACCTATGCCCAGAATATTTCGCGATGAAGACTTTTCCATCCCCACCTTCGAGGCGATCCTCAAGCTAGCCACAATGTGGGGGTTCAACGACGTGCGAACCTATGCAATCAAAGTCGTTCTCAAGAACACGGGATCAACTACTCAGATCCGATTGGGGCTGGCGTATGGGGTGCATGAATGGCTGATGCCTGCTTACATCAACCTGGTAACACGCGTCGAGCCGCTGACACAAGAGGAAGCGCAGGATACTGGGCTGCGTATCACTGTCACCCTAGCAAGACTGCGCGACCAAATCCAGAGATGCAGATACAAAGAGACGAATAGGAAATTCAGCCGCACTTTGCATTTATTCAGCATGAACAGTTTCAATTCAGAAGTGCAGAAGCAGATATGTGACAGTGATTTGTAAATTGTCCTGTATATTTTTGGCTGCTCACATACGTCCACTAACATCTGCCCCAGACCTTTTAAATAAAAGGGGAAGGAGTAATTCGATAACTCTGATGTATGACATGTGGATTGGCAGTATTATGATCTAAAGAGAGTGGCAATGTTTTGGAGTATCACATTACATTCTTCCGCTGTCCGCTGCCGATTAAGGTGTGACGTTTGAAGTTCCCAGTGACCATATTCGAAGCGCCTATACACAGCCGATACATCTAAAAGTGCTTCCTTTCATTCGGTACCTTTAGACTGGAGGCAGCCCGGGTGAAATTCCGATTCTTGATCTCCCTCCCTCATCTGAAATGTGCGGTTTTCCATAAAAGAGCCGACAACGGTTACGGTACCAGCTATGCCCTATGACAAATTATATCTGACAGGCGATACACGCGTATTCTGGGTGGGTGATACAGCAGTCGATTCCTTTCATCAATCTCACTTTATGAGATGGATGACAGACTCTTTATCTCGTGACGCTTTCAGAGTGTCCCGCCGTTCAAGGGCTTGTTTGACGGGCCGCCTACAACGGCCAGCCCTCAAGGTCTTTCCAATGGCCATCCCATCCGCTTGCTAGATGTATCCGCATATGAGTTTGAACAGTTAGCTTGGGTCTTGACCACTCCGTACGTGTCTTACCTCATTGAGTATTTTAGGACACAGAGTGAGTCAAATCTATGCAAAGGACATATCACGAAGAGGACTTCTCCATCCCTACTTTCGAAGCGATCCTCAGGTTGTCCACCATGTGGGAGTTCAATAGCACACGAAACCATGCAAGCAAAGCCATATTTAAGAACCCGGCCGAGCCCTACTACTCAAATCCGATTGGGATTGTCATACAGAGTGTAGGAATGGCTGATGGTTGGTTACATCGACTTGATAACACGACCTGAGTCCTTGACATTCGAGGAAGCGAAGGACGTTGGATTGCGTATGACCGTAATGCTGAGAACACTGCGCCACGCCAATTGCTTTCGGGTCAGGCAGTGATTTGGATATGAAATTGCAGACAAAGATGCGGGAAAGTGACCTGTAAGTGATCGGATACATTCGCGGCTCGCGTTCATTGGCGCTGCTGACATTCACCCCCAGTCTCTTCAAGGGAGCCATTTGATAACTACTTTGGCGCAACGTTCCCCCCAAAATAGGTTAGTTAGAGATTAAAATACCAGTTATAATCTCCCAGCTTGTACCAGTTTGTCCTCATGGTTTTCGATGTGTCGTGCCTTTTGCCGCCAAAATGATGACAGATTACAAAACAGATTCGCGACGAGCGACAGGCTTCTCTAGCGAATCTAAATCATCTGGACGCCATGATCGGTGGTTTCTTACGGGTGATCCATGTATATTCAAAGTATGGGCTTCGGGGACACGTATTCACTTTCACAAACCGTCTGACGAACTGTATTTATGCATATAAAAGGTCGAGAACACGCTCTTTAGGCTCCCACAAGATCCTTTCATGGCATCACCGGTTTTTGTCACAATGTTTAGCTGTCCACCGACGGTCGAGGGACCAGAGGGCATTTCAGAGGAGCGGCCGATTAACCTGGGCGGCATCTCCGCATATGAATTCGAGCAACTCGCATGGGTCCTAAACACCGGGTGGGCATTCCGAGTCCTTTTGCGTTCCACTGTATGCTTATCCTTTTTCATTGAACTTGATGATTGGCCTCGATACTTGCAGCATCTTCGAAGAGGAAATTTTCACGATCCAGAGCTTCGAAGCAATACTAAGGTTGTCTACAATGTGGGAGTTCGATGCCGTACGTGACTACGCCATCAGGATTATCACCACGCACAAGGATGAGGTCAGCGCTGCCACGCTTATCCGACTGGCGCTATCCTTCGGTGTCAGCGACTGGCTGATACCTGCATACACGCAACTGTGCATCAGGACTTCATCTATTAGTCTTGAGGAAGGCCTCGAGTTGGGCATGCGTGTGACGGTCGGCCTGGGAAAACTTCGGGAGTTCATCCGCTGCTGCTCTTATTCCTCGTCGAAGATCGAGACACGATTTCACGGGCAAGGTGGATGTGGTCATGTCGCACATTTTATGACGCCCGATGCATTTCGTGAGTATGTTGAGAAGCAGGTACAATGCAGTGATTTGTGAGTCTGTGTTTGACGACCGTTTTTCTTTTTCATCATGATGATCTTTCTGAGGACTGCCTTTTCTCCCTCATCTTAGGCCGTTGGAATAGATGGAATTTTTTTAATTGAATACATTGCGTTACCTCCAGTCTTAAGGGATCATACAAATGTGCATCCGTCTGGTTTGAAATCGTTAAACACGGATATGAAAGTCCAAAATGACCCATGACCTACTGACCAGCTTACAGGCGAGTGGATTCAATACCGACCGGGACAAATGCTGGCGTGTGAACGTGGGAAATCCACGTTGTTATAACTTTGTCGCTAAGGGTGTATTTTGGGCGTGGCGACGTCATTTCTGTAAACGAGGTACTTCTTTTCATGTAAATCTCGAATCTGATGATCGGCCCTAATGCTCGGAACTTTGAAGCATTGATCAGGCTTTCTACAATGTGGGAACAAGCCACACCAATACGCTTGGCGCTATTGTTCACTGCAACTATCCTGCATACTCCAGCTGGACATGGAAATTCACCGATTGCTTTGCCTTGAAGATGTATAGAGCTTGGTATGCTGGTGACGGTTGGCCTGAAAAGACCCGAGATACAATTCCAGATGCGTCCACGTCGCACGCTTTATGACCCCTGACACATCTCGTGAGTATGTGGAGAAGTAGCCGCAATGCAACAATTTGTGAGTTCCATCGATTGTGCGCTTCATGGCGTGTCATACACATCGGCTGATCAACGATTGTGAGGTTTAGTGTCGCGACTCCTTGTGATTGCTACTTCGACGATAACATCGTATTATTAGGCTCGGAAGTACCACTGCTGGTTTGCGCCTGAAAGCACAGAATATGTTCAGTTGAATCCTGCTCAGGAAGTGATCACATACCGCCATGCTTGCTCCACAGGCAGGCTGCAGAGCCATCCTGCGTGCGATAGCCCTCTATGTCCAATACAAGGCTGTGGTTGTCGACCGGGTGGATCCAGTGACCTAGCCCTACACGTTCTATGGTGAACTCGACAGGATTGGAGTTCCCCGTAATGGTCAAGGCCATCTGGCTGTTCTCGTTGTGCGGATAACCGAGATAGGTGCCCGTATGGACGTTCTTGAACTGGTAGGCATTGTCCCCCAGAATGAGCTCCCACTGAATGAGAAGATGGAAGGCTGAGATCTCTTGTCGAGAAAGCGGATTAAAGGACATACGATCTGGTGTTCGCTGTTGTCCACAGTGTTTGTGGTAATTGGGGTGAAGTCTTCACTGGAACCAGTAGGAATATCAAGAACTTGGTCGGCAAGCAAGCTACAAATGAGATATTTTCCGGGTGCTGGACGGCCGGATCCGAAGTTCCACCTCTGGTTGCCGCCTCAAAGATTCCAGCACGGTTTATTTGCGTCTCCCAAGGTAGATGAACCTATGTACCATTGTCCCGAATCAACAGGACAAGAGGAGTGCAAGCTTGCGTGCTAGCGTCTTTGATGTCCACGACCAGACTGGGATTCGAAGCAAGGCGGATATAGTAGGAACCTTCCTCCGCTAGTTGAACTATGAATTCAATAGGATCGCGGTTTCCCGTCACGACAGTACCGATGCCTACGGTCTCGACCTGAAGGGAACTAAGGTAGGTTCCCGTGATAGCGTTCCTGAATCTGTAGCCTCGATCTCCGGGAATAAGGTCCCACTGAACGAGGAAGACAATCGAGAACGTTCTTAGAGCAGGTGCATAGGAAGACTTACCCTCTCGTTCTTGGTACCGCATTCGGGGTAGATAATAATTGGGGTGTCGTCCTCTGCCTGGTTGCCGAAGAGGTTGATAGCCTGGTTGACTAGCTTGCTGGTGATGACATAATGGCCAGGCGCGACATCCCCGGTGTATAGCTGGTGAGCGGGTGCGTTGGCGTTCTTCATCCACTCGGCCTCACCAGAACTGAGTGTGCCTTTGACAACGTTGAGGTTGCTCTGTGTAAAGGTTCCTACAAGGACACCACCAATGGTGAATGTCACAACAAGCTTGTTGTCTTGGTTCCGGCGAACAGAGAAGTTGTTGACATTGTCTGTAAGGCCGGTCCACTCGTTAAACCTCAGCGTCCCTCGGATTTTTCTCCCAGTGAGGGGCACCGAATCACTTGTTGGTTGGAGGTAGCCTTCGCATACATAGTCCAATGGATCGGTAGTGCCCCTCATCTTACTACGACCACCAACTCCTTGGAACACGAAGATCATTTGGACTCTGATGGATTTATGTCCCAGATAAGCCGATGCTGATGCAACAGCGAAAGGCATTGGCGTAGCGCTCACGTGGTCATAACTTCCAAATCGTATGAGAGTAATTCAACGACCCAACGAAGAAGTGTAAGGGGATGAAATCCTGTGACACGACTGAGGTCAGCGGATTGTCTCTCGAATTTCACAAGTACACGTCACAAGCATTTGAGTGGAGACTTCTTGAATGACGGTCAATATGCCAAGCAGTACGCACCTACATCAAACCTTTCCTAAACTGCGACAACAATATTACTAGAGAATTTCTGGAGCAGCCTTGACGTCTAGCAAGATCTGTTAGCCAGTTGTAATTGATGGCCACCAAGGATTGAGGACTCACCCAAAGGGCTGGGGGTCGTGGGCACATGGCGTCCTGCGAAGTAGACAAGGCCTATTTCTATGGGCACCGGCGTGAAGTCGTGAGGACGAGATAAGACCCAATCGAGGAACCTAATATTTTCTAGATACAAAGGCTCACCCTGAGCGTTAAGATGGGGCCATGGGGTTAGCGTCGCACCCATCGATAACTTGCGCCACTAAATCTCGGGTCTATGATTCCTCGAACCCCAGGAAGGATTGGATGTCTTGTTTTGTACGCTATGAGCACCATCGTTCATGAGCGACCAAGGGACCGGGTAAGTGGATTCGGCAAGAGGCGACTTAACAATGTAAGCGGAAGTTCCCGCTTCAAAGATACGCTGCTATCGTCTGGATGTTTCCCTGATTAAAAGCTTTAGTTGAAATACCACACGACAGCCCTGCTCCGCTACACTGCTCCCTTCTCGATGCCTCAAATACTAGCCCGGTCATGGGAATTGACGACGGCAATACGCAAGCTCACACTCCTCTTATCCCGTGGCATTGGGGGAATGGCACATAAGTCATCTGAGCTCTAAATTTCATCAATAGTCAGTATTATTGTGAATCATTCTAGGTACTTCCTAGTCAGGGCACTTTCAGAATCTTTTTATCGAAGCAGGTCTTCTATTATATTGAAAATCAGGAAGGCGAGCATCAAGGTACAGAAACGAAGTTATATGACGTCAACAACTAGAGCGCACTTGATTAAAAAAAATCCGCCCGAACCTTACTGAGGAGAATCCTATCGGGTATACCGAGAAGACCAAACTTCCTTGATCCAGAGACCCTTTACACGAAGATTGCCGCATCTTTCGGACTTATCTAGACTTGAAGATGCAACGGCGGACGGCTCGCTTCTCTTCATCTTCCGTACTTCAGTTGCAGAGTGTCTTATAAATGACTCAATAGCATGCCATACAGAGAAGCATACGATGGGGCGGTCTCTTGCTTCTTTGCTCGGTGTGAGCTCCTTCCGGACTGCATATCTAACTTGTGCATTTCATTAACTATCTACGCCTTCGCAGCTATCGTCGACGTCGCAAACTCCGATGCGAGCTGCCCAGTAATGAACTTCGAAAACGCCGCTGGCGTCGGCTGGGCCTTCGGATCACCTTCTTCATCCTTCTTCTTCATCCAGCCCTCGATGACATCCGCCGCTCCGCTCAACTTCAAGCAAAGATTGACTCTGTACTTGAGGTTGCAGAGGCGCGGCAACGGCGGGCTGTTGGTACCGAAATGGATCTCCGTGTCTGGCTGCCGTGGCTCGATGCATTTCAATTCAGGGGTTAACTTGCGATAGAAGTATTTATACTACAAGAGGACTCAGTGAAGCGAAGATCAAACATCAAGAACAAACTCACCTGTCCGCCCTGTAAGACAGCTTCGATTGCCCAGTGCATGTCATCATACGATGTATGCGCATTTGCCTCCATGTTGATCGCATTCCTCGGGCTATTCAGGTATTGGACGATCTCTTGGACGACATCCGGGCCGGCCAGGGAGTTGATGCATGCCATTGTGTCGGTCTAGAATATGTTGCAGGCTTGCAGTCTAACCTCCATATGCGTAAGCAGATCATTCACCACTTACCTTGCTGTAAATAGCGTTTGGTATGACATGAGCGAGAATAGGTTTGTATCCAGTATTATCCTCGAAGGACTTGTCTGTGATTGGACATTTCTTCCCATCTCGGAGGAGGCACTTGAGTCATCATAGACGGTCAGGTCTCTGAGACGCACTGCGGTCATTGATATACTCACAGCTTCTTTGAGAACACTTTGTGCCCTCTCGCCAAAGTCGCCGCCGGCGCCTTGAAGAATCTTCTCGGTCTCCTCGTATAAGGTTTCATCAACAGCGAACAGGAGACCCTCGCCCGAACCCGGACCGCCTGGGTTGATAACTGCGTAGCTCGGATTTCAGCCCTCGCTCTTGTGAGCCCGGATGTTTATCACGCACTCGCAACCCCAAGGTGAGTGAATAGCTCCGCCGCCATACCCAATATAAGGGGAAGACTGTTAGCCTCATTGGCGCCTCGCCCTTTCGGCTTTTTGAAAAGGAGCTTGAAAGTGCTCTCAACGTTTAGACCAGGCAACCCATTTCCAAGCTCCTCTAAGCTTTTGGTGAAGTTTATATAGTCTTTTGTGCCAAGCAGTTGAACTAAGAGATGATATTATCAGTAAAATCGAGAAAGAGAGCCCGTTGACTGCGCACTGTTGTTGGTCAAGAGAGGCTCTACTTCGGCGACCAGGCTCCAAAACTGCTCCACTAGTACCCCACGGAAGCCTTCCGCTCCCGACTCGTGAATTAACCTCCGGAGGAGGCTGACCGTGGCGACCGAGTACGAGCCTCCGACCTTGCCTGATGCTAGGATCCGCTGACTTTTGACATTCTTTAGACCGTTCTCGAGAGCCTCTAGAATTCCACAAGCATGCTCGATGAGTCGCTTCTGCTTCTGAGGGTTGACATTCATTGTGTCTGTGGGGACTAGGAGCGGGTTCGTTAGCTATAGGTGAAGGGTTAATTGTGATTTGTAAGCTCAGTCTTGTATCGGTCCGAAACCGCCGCAACCTCCGTTGGCGCATCAAACACCACTCCAACTTCTCTCTCTTCTGCTTCTACTTTGATCGTCATTGTTTTCGTCATGGCCGTACACAGGGTACAAAAGGGGCCGTTTTGAGGCCCGTTCTCGATCACGACATCACGAATCAACCTCATCTGATCATATTACCGGCCCACCTCAACCATGGTGAGCAGGTCGCTGCCTTGATTGAAATACAGGACATTCTTGAACCCTCCATACAACGCTTTCAATGATAAGGATATCAATCTTGGCGGTGCCAAGGTATGGGTCAGACTTCCTCCCCAAACGCACGGTACTCACCTAACGATGAACACATGGTAGGGTGCCGACACCTATCCTGGTGTTATGGACGCTACTTCCAGCAGCGACACAAGCAACCCGATGACTTAAAACTTTGTGAGTGCCCATCCCCCCTCACTATTCATAGCCGTTGATAATTCCTCTCTCATCATAGGTTGATCATCCGACATCTGCCGAGGCAGGTGCTGGTGCTGGTGCGAATTTCGCAGGTGGGAAGGACGCCAAAGCCACGTTGCGAGCAGCATCTGGCGTCATAGAGTCGCAACCTGGAATCGTGGAGAGTTCAAAGATCGAGCCGCTCGGTAAGTAAACGATCTTCCTCGGAGCGCAACATGGAACTCATGTTTGTATTGGATAGACCCTCAGCATGGGACGGAGTAAGACGCCTCCCCTCTCAATGGTTATCCATCGAGCTTTTGCTAAACGATGAGACTTCATTAAAAGTTGATTTCTATCACAGCTTTTATGCTATGTACACGTGAAACGTATTGTAGATATGAAGGACCACAATTTATGCCATCCTGAGGTTATGGACTCATCAGCAACACAGGAAGCCTGAACCACAGACAATGCACGTACTGAGATAGATTTTGAAGGGCCACTTCGATATTGATATTACGGCGGTTGGTGTACATGGTCTCCCGGATCCGGGCGATTGCAAGAACAATCTTCAGGCCCAACTCCTCTCCCTCTTCGTCGGTGAGCGCCTCGGTCCTAGTGCACAAAGTTCTATACGCCGGAGATAGCCACTCTGTGACGTGATAGCGCTTGGCGATGCGAGCGACCGTGGCGGCGTTGATGGAATCCTTATGTTCCCCTACCGTCTTGATGGCATAGAGGCGAAGATTCGCGAATTCCCACATTGTAGAGAGATGGAGGATAGCTTCCCATTCTTTGGCGTTGAATGGGCGGATGATGGAGCTGAATCTATAAGTTGTTTACTTCAGGCATAAGGAACTAGATTCTTCCGGATGCGGTATTCATTATGACTCAACGGTGTGATCAAAAGTCTCGCCAATTGTTCAAATTCGAACGCTGTGACGTTGGAGAGACGGATAGGACACTCCTCACTAGAGCCTTCCCGAGGTTCGCCTTTGGCTGACGGAAGATTGAACATCGTGACGAAGACGTTCGAATCCATGAAGGGGAGGCGACGCAACCGGAAAAGTATACCTTCGACCTATAATATACTAGTAAGGATGGGCCAAAGTAGGCCGAAGAAAAGGCTCGCCGAACCTCAAGCATCACCAATGGCTGTTCAGCTTCGAAGAAAGTTTCGTGCCGCGCACGACCACCAGCCGTTTGTTGGGATGGAGTGTCAGCCGAAGATGAACCATCTCGGGAGGGTAGTGGAAAGCTGGGGGCGACAGTCATTTTTTCACCGATCTCAGGAATGGATGAAGTCCCTTTGTGTTGATCTGTATTTTTACGTGACTCTTTCGTGCAGCGTACACATTCTGAACTTCAAATTTTAATTAAATCACGAGACTAACTTCAGGATGACTCGAGGTATCTAACTACTGGTGCACTCTGTTCACCTTTTAATACTGTAACTAGGCGTGAAAGTGTATCGAGAAAAAGAAATTACCAGATTTGATATCGAGCTGGGCAAGAACTTACGTCAGTTCGGGGTATCGGAAAGTAATAGTTATAATATTTGAGGTGATTTAAGGTGTATGAATTATTGTTAAGCGCCAAAAGTATCAGTGATTTTGGGACGAAGGCCTCCCCAACTGCTTTGTGGACTCTTTGAGAAATATGCATGGGATATGTCATTACTAGCATCGAACTACTTCATTCTGAAAATGACGATACGTCAACAACATTGAAGCTCAAACGACGCCCGGTGTACGTACAGCTCCGATGAACGAATGGAATCTGTCATGTCTTCCCTGCTGCGCTCATAGACCATCGGTTCGCGAAGTCGATTCAACTCGATGACGACTTGTAGACCCAACTTCTCCCCTTCACTTAAGGTCAGGGCTTCAGCTCTTTCGCACAGGACTTCGTACGCCGGTAGCAGCTATTCTGACACGTCATGGCGCTTTGCCATACGAGCCATTGTTGCTGGGTTAATCCCATTCTGATGCTCCTTTATCGTCTTGATAGCGTACTGTCGTAGGTCCTCAAAGTCCCACATTGTAGACAGACGAAGGATGGCTTCCGATTCGTTCACCCGAAATGGACGGATAATAGAGCTGAAGCTATGTAGTTGTACAAAGACGTTAGCAAGTGGTTTTGGGAGTTAGATTTAGATTACATCGCGACTCAACGGTGTGATCAACAACCTGGCTAGCTGCTCAAACTCGAACACTGTAACACCTAGGATCTGAAGTGGACGCGGCTCTTGAGTTCCATCCGTAATCTCTCCTTTAATAGGTGGTAGGTTGAACATCGCGGCGAAGAAACTAGAGTCCAGAAAGGGGAGACGACGCAGCCTGAACAGGACACCTTGAACCTAATACGCTCGGGTAGGTCCCTATTATAACTCCCCTAATTCGAACAAAAATACAGATATTATACCTGGAACACCACCAGTGGCTGTTCGTGTTCGAAGAAGGTTTCGTGTCGGACGGGATCGCCCGGTTCGACTGATGCCGAATCACATTCCAATTTGCCCTGCGGACCGACAGGGCTAGACATTACGGATTTTACAGGGCTTGGAAGAGAGCTCATCGAGACACGCTGTGGGTAGAGATTATCAGGAGTCGGATCCATTTAATAGTTTGGTGCGGGTCATAGCTCGGAACGACCCGCCGTACACATTCCATCTATCGAAGGCGTAGCACGAGGTAGAGAGGAACGAGTAGATGGATTGTACTTCGTACTAGTGTTTCCGAAACAAAGATGGTGAAAATCAACGTTGCCTCCATTATTAACATACAGCACTTACAGAGCGATGAGTTTTTCGAACTCAAAGAGAAACAAGCCTTTCAAGTGGATGGGATCATCAGTTGAAAGGCCTTTCGGGACCGGCGCTTGTTGAATACCGGTCACGTCATAAAAGCGGAAGGCAAAGCCCAACCGGAGGGCCGTTAAATCGTAGCAACAGTGATAACGGTCTCGGGAGAGCTTGCAACTCACCCTCTAGTGAGAGAGAGAGAGATCATGTTTATACTCCTTGAAGGTTTCCCTTATGGTAGATTTACAAAGCACAAACCCGGACCCCCGGAAACTGAACGCCACTTCCAGTAGCGACACAAGCAACCCGATGACTCAAAACTTTGTAAGTACCTGTCCCCTCGTCCTTCACTGTCAACGACCACTGATCCTTCCCCTTTCATAACAGGTTGATCACGCGACTTCTTCAGAGGTGGGTGCTGGTGCTAGAGCGAATTTCGCAGGTGGAAAGGACGCCAAAGCCACGTTGCGAGCAGCATCCGGCGTCATAGAGCCGCGACCTGGAATCGTGGAGAGCTCGAAGACTGAGCCGCTCGGTAAGTAAACCACCTCTCCTCGGAGCACTACATCGGACTCACGTTTTGTGTTGGATAGATCCTCAGCATGGAACGGAGTGAGACGTCTCCCCTCCATGGAGCTTTTACTGAATGATGATACATCACTAAAAATTGACTTTTGTCATGGCTTTTGTGCTATGTACACTCGAAACGCATTGAAGATATGAAAGGCCGCAATCTATCTCATCCTGAAATTAGGGACCAATCAGCAATGCAGCAAGCCAGAACCACAGACAATGCACGTACCGAGTAAGATTTTGAACTGCGGTTTGAACATTGACAACTCGGCGGTTGGTGTACATTGTTTCGCGAATCCGGGCGATTGCGAGAACAATCCTCAAGCCCAACTCCTCTCCCTCCTCGTCGGTGAGCGCGTTGGGTCTGGTACACAAAGTTTCGTACGCCGGAGATAGCCACTCTGTGACGTGATAGCACTTGGCGATGCGAGCGACTGTGGCGGCATTGATGGAATCCTTGTGCTCCCCTATCGTCTTGATGGCATAGAGGCGAAGATTCTCGAACTCCCACATCGTAGAGAGATGGAGGATGGCCTCCCATTCTTTGGTGTTAAATGGGCGGATGATAGAGCTGAATCTATAAGTGGTTTACTTCACACGAGGCTTTCCGGATGCGATATTCATTATGGACTCAACGGTGTGATCAGCAGTCTCGCCAGTTGTTCAAATTCGAATACTGTGACGTTGGAGAGACGAATAGGACAGTCCTCACTAGACCCTTCCCGAGGTTCGCCTGTAGCAGGCGGAAGACTGAACATCATGACAAAGACGTTCGAATCCATGAATGGGAGGCGACGCAACCGGAAAAGTATACCCTCGACCTATGATTTACTAGTGAGGATGGGTCAAAATAGCGCAAAGAAGAGGCCGATCCGAACCTCGAACATCACCAATGGCTGCTCATCTTCGAAGAACGTTTCATGCCGCGCACGGCCACCAGCCGTCTGTGGGGGTGGAACGCCGACTGGAGATGGATCACCTTGAACGGATGGCGAAGGGCTAGGGGCGGAACTCATGTTTGCGAGGAATGGAAGGGAGTGGATGAAGTCGATTTGTATTTTGCCTGTAAATATGTACGCCGCCATTCATACAGCGTACACATTCTGCTCCTCGAATAAGAATCGTATCACGAGACTAACTTTAGGATGGCTCAAGCACTTGATAACGAGGTAAATGAAGGAGACGTCCAATAGTTAATCGATACATGGCATTGCTAACTCAACCCGAGCGCTTTCGCAGGGCGAGACCTGTGCTGGATGTATCGTTGGACGAGCTCCACATTTTTTTTTGTATTCAGAAAATCGGTACATTTAATAAGTTGAACGACTTAGCCACCGCCGAAAAAATTTGGGGCAACGACCTCTGATGCTCAGATTGACTTCCTCACCAACTGCTGCGTGGGCTCTTTTGACGGATATGCAGGGGATGTGACATCGCCAACATTTAACTACTTCAGTCTGAGAATGACGATATGTCAGTAAGGCTGAAGCTTCTGCGCTGAAGGTGAACATACAGGTCTGAGGAACAAATTAAGTCTGTCATGTCTTCACCGCTACGCTCAAAGACCATCGACTCTCGAAGTCGATTCAACTCGATGACGACTTGTAGACCCAGCTCCTCCCCTTCACTTAGGGTCATGGCCTCAGCTCTTTCGCACAACGCCTTGTACGCCGGTAGCAGCCATTCTGACACGTTATCGCGCTTTCCTATACGAGCCATTGTTGCCGGGTTGATTCCGCCCAGATGTTCACCTATCGTCTTGATAGCGTACTGCCGCAGGTCCTCGAAATCTCACATTGTAGATAGACGGAGGATGGCTTCCCATTCGTTCACCCTAAATGGACGGATAATAGAGCTAAAGCTATACGGTTATACCAGGACGTTAGGAAGTGGCTTTTGCGTTACGCCCAGATCACATCACGACTCAACGGTGTGATCAACAACCTAGCTAGCTGCTCAAACTCGAAAACTGTCACACCCGGAATCTGAAGTGGTCGCAGTTCTTGAGTTCCATCCGTTATCTCGCCTTTAACGGGCGGTAGGTTGAACATTGCGGCGAAGAAACCGGAGTCCATGAAGGGGAGACGACGCAGCCTGAATAAAACACCTTCGACCTAATATGCCCTGATAAGTCCCCATTATAACCCTCCAAATTAGCATAAAAGTAATTGTACCTGAAATACCACTAGTGGCTGTTCGTCTTCGAAGAAAGTTTCGTGCCGGACGGGATCGCCTTCGACTGGTGTCGAATCACTTTCCAATTTTCCCCGTGGACCAACAGGGCTGGACGCTACAGATCTCGCAGTATTTGAAGGAGAGCTCATTGAGATACGCTGTGGGTAGAGATTATCGCGAGTGCGGATCCATTTAATAGCATGGCGCGGGTCATTGCTCGGAAAGACCCGTCGTACACATTCTATATGTCGAAGGTGCGGCACGAGGTAGGGGTTAGGATCGAGTGTAAGGATTGTTCTTCGTACTGGCGATTCAGGGTGGAAATGGACGCTGCGTCCGCTTGGTACGATTATTAACGTATGGCACTTACAGAGCGGTAAATCTTGTACACTCAAAAGGACATACGCCTTCCAGGTGCGTGTGATCATCAGTTGAAAGGCCTTGGGAACCTGAACACCAGTGACGTCATAAAAGCAGAAGGCCCAACCTCTCTCGCGAGCCGTTTACCATCCCCTCTACCGTTTTGATAGTCTCGGGAGAGCTTGCAGCTCGCCCTCTACAGAATGTAAAACGGAGATCTTTAGTATGCCACTGGATATTGTAGGCTGCAGGTAATACTCCTTCGTTCTAAAAATCCTCATACACAGTATTACTTACTTTCACTCGGGAGGTTTGGGGGAAAACTCTCGCCATCACAGCAAAGCCACAGGTTGAACGGATGATTCGACAGCTGATGTTCTGTTGCATGGTGCTCACGACCGCGATGGGTCGCAAATGAATGTGTCTCTTACACTGATCTGCAACGAGTAAAACGATGAGGCGGACTCAAATGAGAACTTACAGATGCATAATCGCACTGCAATGTACGGTCCAGCTTGTCCTAGAGGGGTTCCTAGGACCTTCCCTCTGCTGAACCTGGTCGAAAAGGTGGGGCGAAGTGTCGCACATCCTATCAACAAAGTAGTCTCCAGGGCCCATTCCTGCGGTGCGCCAAAAGAGGCACTGTCTGATTGAATAGTGGCTTGCAATCGTCGTACATTTTATTACACAGATTCTCGTTATGCCTTCGAACGAAAAAGGCGACCCGATTCGAAACTTGCGGGAATGCCAGCCGTTCAACCGAAGGCGGCACGCCAAAGTGAAGCATGATCTCCATGAAACTGGACAGGGAGAGCCATTGGTTGCTTGGGATCTCTTGCTTCGGGAGAATTCATTTGAAGGAAAGAAGCTTGAAGCATATCTCTACTCTCAACTCCAGACCTCTTCAAGCTCCTAATCCGCGGGAAGAAATGATTGACGTGCCGGAAAATGACTCACCTGGCTAAACCACGGTAGTTCCTCCATCATGGATTGATGAATCATGGTTGGAGCGGAGGACACCGATGCCTTTCCCGTCCGTCCAATCCCCCGAATCCATTCCGCTCTAGTCTGTGCGAATGAGGCCTACACCTTCCAGTTACCCAGTGACCGACCCATTCTTCTACTTCTTGCACTCCGGGACCTTCTCCACATCATCTACCGCCGTGACCGAGTCCAATACTCCAAGCTTCCCTCCATACTTCCGATGGTATAGATGGTGTAGACGGCCCTAGCTTCAAAGTCTCCTTATCGGCCAATACCACCCCGTAATTCCTTGCCCCAGTCCCATTCGCCGACAGCCCACGTCGCTCATTCCCCAGCTACCCATCGCCTCACGTCCTCCCTGCCTGGCATTCAGCTCCTTGCCTCCCCTCCATCACCATGCCCATCGGATCTCTTCGTGATGCAAGAAGTTGATAGTCGCAAGTCGGCTGGCCCTTCCACCGCCACAAGCAGTGGTCTTTGCATCGGCTGACTGAACAAGAACACCGAGGCCACAATACTGAAACAACCGAAAATAGGACGTTCAGAAAGGACAGTCTGCGAGAGGGGCTCAAAGTTTACTCACATTTAGGCCTATGAACACAAACTGGCTTTGACGGGTACACCAGCATGAAGAGTGAATCACTCGTTCTCGCGATATGCCAAAGCGAATAACCCAGCGCAGGGAATCCTACTACCTTGAGACCGTCATGTATTCGGACCGGTCACCGCCATCTATGACCTTCGCCGAGCAATCCATGTCGTCCGCCTGGACGCACACAAGTCGCTCGGCCCCCGCATGACACGCCAGCTCACAACGCCCACCGAAGAGCGTGGTAGCGAGCGACTGGCCCATAAGGAGCAGCCAACGTGGGGGTCACGCTTGTTGATGCGGGCCAAGCCAGAGACCAGAAAGACGCCGGGACGGACCTTCGACGGGCTCACCAGTTTGAATGGCCCCCACGTCTCGCTGTGAGAGATAGCGAGGGGAGACAGGAGAGCCGGAGGCCGCCCTTGAACGGGTACACCACGAAGTGTGGTCCCCACGTATCGCATCGTGGGTTACAGCGAGGTGACAAAGCCCGAAACGAAAACAAGAAACGCCTTGGACGGGTAGGGCTCTCCACGTCTCGCACTGAGGGGCATAGCGAAGGTGACTTTAGATGGGAAGAGCCTCGCAGGCAGGATATTCCAACATCATCGCTTGTCAAAACGCGATATAAAACCCACAGATGATGAGAAACCGAAACCGAAACCAGGACGTTCAGCGGGACCATCTGCCATCAGGAGCAGGTACCACCCACTCGCGCATCGCCCAATGAAAGCAAACCTTCGACGGGTATACCTGCACGAAGCATGGTCCCCACGAACTCGCTATAGGTGGAAGCGAATAACCCAACGTGGGGAGCTCCACTGTCATGTGTTCGGACCGGTCATTCGCCATCAATGACCTTCGTCGAGCAGTCTGTCGTCCCACCTGACGCCACAGAGCCGCTCGACCCCCGCATGAACCGCCAGCCCACAACGCCGCCGAAGCAGGGTATAGAGTGAGCGACTTAGCCGATGAGGAGTAGCCGACGTGGAGAGAAGAGCCCCCAGGGAGGCCGCGCGAACGGGGAGGGGGATTCTGAAGAGACGTTTTCCGCCACCCAATCACCCAATTTATGGCCCGGGCTGGCAGTGAGTACGCCATCGGTCTGCTGACCCCTTCAGATACAAAACGAGTTCCATTGGAATGCTTTTGTTTTCGTTTTGTTGCTCTTTGACGGCGGAACCAAGGTGGGCTGAACCGTCTGGGCTAAAACAAAACAAAACCACACGGAGAAAAAGTAAATACGGCCACCACGTGACCATCGTAATGTCTTCGCTTGTGTGCCTTGAAATGTTTTACCCCGCCATGATGCTGCCGTAAATTACGACAAAGTAGAAAAAGTGGATCGCTAAACATAGAAGGCAAAGGGAAGGGGTACCACCCGGGTGTGCAAAGCGTGTGTAAAAGCGCTCAATTCTTAAGCTGGGTTTTGCGAGAGATGTGTCATTGGACCCGGAATGTCTCGCAAAAACACAGTTTAGAATTGAGTGTTAATAGCACAAAGGGCCAAGTTAGAACGCGTCACAAATGAAGTTTCAAACAATGGACAAGGTCCAATCTATGACAAACTTTCACGCTCAAAACCTCTAATGGACTGGAATGTGGAATCTGCTGGGACTATCGGACAGGGCAAACACAGAAGTCCTCACTATGAGGCTATGTTTAATGCATCCTATAAGGAGAGCGAGAGTCAGCAAGGCATCTTCTGCTTGTGGACAATTGTGCGCAAGCTGTGTTAAGAATCTCAACCTGTATGTCAACTGAGTTTCGGCGGGACCGGCGATCCCACAACGATTCTCTAAGTCCGGCCAGCACTATAACAGTGCCCAAACCAAGCTGTTCACCCTCCTCTAGAGTTAACTTGTCAGAGCGCCTGCACAAGGCCTCATAGGCGGGTAGTAATCACTCGTAGACATCGCAGCGTTTTGCAATACGGGCGACAGTCGCAGAATTGATCTCATGTATATGCTCGCCTATAGTTTTGATAGCGCATTGGCGTAGGTTATCGAATTCCCACATAGTGGACAGATATAGGATGGCTTCCCATTTGATGGTCTTGAAAGGACGAATCGCCGAGAAGATTCTAAGAGTACAGTGAGCAAAGGATATTAGTGCATCTCGCATATGTTACGGTAATCGAATGCCTTAACGGTGTATTTAAGACCCTTGCAAGGTGCTCGAATTCGAAAGCTGTGACCCCGGAGAGCTTGATCAGATTTTTCTCATCAGAGCCCTCCGTAGGGTCTCCTGCTGAGTGTGGTAGATTGAACATCGTAGAGAAAACAGGGGACTCTAAGAATGGAAGGCGGCATAGTCTGAACAGGACATGCTCGATCTCAAAGTGACTCATTAAACAATGGGGACGGTATGGAAGGCATCGGCCATGCATACCTCAAATACTACGAACGCCTGCTCCTCCTTAAAGAACTTCTCATGACGGACAGAACAAGGTGTTTTGGAAGATTGAGAGCGATGAATAGAACCAGAGGGAGCGGAGATTGTGATAACCGATTTTGGTTCTGGTTCTGGCGACCATGGATCCTCTAGCTCCCCAGGCGTCATTGGGTGGGGACTAGGAAGAAGGATATGGGTATCCATGATACTCAGCAGGGAATCGTGCCCAAACCCCCAGCGCTAGTTAGTTGAAGAGAGTTTTTGTCAGAGGGATATGAACGGCAGGTGCCTAACATATCTGATCCGTGATTCCACGAATCTCGCGTTGTAACCTCTGCTGCGGGACCTCCGTGGACTGAACCATGTCTACATCACGTGACTAGCTTTGCGTGACTCAGCTTCTGGCACGAAACAGTGCGTTCAAAGCCGCTAAGTCTAAGGAGCTATGAGGCCGGTAGGGCCGCGTGAGCACAGCAGAGCCCATTACCATCGTAGCGGTAGCAAGCGACTGACTTGCTTGGGCTCGCCCATGGCTCACCTTCATGAATTGATAGTGATTCCAAGGTTAGGGTAGATGTGACTACTGGAAGGTGACCGTGAAACACACGATTTACACAGAAACGGGAATAACATTTACTAAGTGTTTTGGAATTTAGGGAAAATCAGGGTGAGGTCCGAAAAAAAACGAACTATAGGTAGTGGAGCAGGTAGTGGGAATAATGTGGAATCTGGTGGGGTCATTCCCAACGGAGGAACTCAATGGGTAACACAGAAGTCCTCAGTATGAGGCTATGCCCGATGCATCCTATAAGGAG
Source organism: Tulasnella sp. JGI-2019a (assembly GCA_019633535.1). Taxonomy (NCBI): domain Eukaryota; kingdom Fungi; phylum Basidiomycota; class Agaricomycetes; order Cantharellales; family Tulasnellaceae; species Tulasnella sp. JGI-2019a. Next base: position 20,526 of record WSUE01000104.1, read on the forward strand.
AGCAGGGGTCAGCGAGGTGTCTTCTGCTTATAGAAAATTATGCGCAAGCCCACAAAGATGTGTTAAGAACTACGGCCTTGTACCGGGGGGTTCATAGCCAGTAGAGACAGTTCCTGCATAGTAGTACCAGCCAACACCCATCCATAGCTGACGCCGATCCTTCCCAATGTCAACCGTGTTCCGACGGGACTGGCGGACGTACAAGGATTCTCTGATTCTAGCCAGCACTATCACAGCACCCAGACAGGGCTGTTCGCCCTCCTCCCGAGATAACTTGTCAGAGCGCCTGCACCAGGCCTCACAGGCGGGTAGTAGCCACTCATAGATATCACGGCGTTTTTCAATACGGACAACAGTGGCAGAATTGATCTCATGCTTATGGTTTTGATGGCACATTCACAAAGATCCTCAAAATCCAGCATGGTTGAGAGATATAGAATGGCTTCCCATTTGATGGTCTTGAAGGGACGAATCGCCAAGAAAATTCTGGAAGTACAGTAACAAATGATCTAGGGTGCAGATCCAGCAGGCGCATAGTAAGCAGTGAAGCGCGGCTAAAAATCATTTAGTTCCAATTGAGCGTGTATCTCGCAGACTTGGTCTATTGTTGCACGCCTCAATGTGGCTATAGCAATATCAATCGTTTGTATTCACTCTAAATTCGCTCCGCTAGTCCAATATTGATCTCCTATGTTCCCACTGTGACCATGGCCATCCCGGTTTCACTGCACACGAGATATTACCTCGAGAAACCCTAGAAAACCTACCGACAATAAAAGGGTCGACAACCATATTTGCCTTCTTCCAGGCTTCGATTGGTCCGAAGTCAACTTCGGATTGCTTCACACACCTCGGTGGCACCATAAGAATATTTGCCAGCCGGAATATCTTGCCGGGTTGGCTTCGTGGCTCCGAAATGGGAGCACCATAGCAACCTCTATTCTTGAACTTACTCGGCGCCTTTTCAACCGGCGCCTTTACCCAAATTCTCAATCTTACCATCATGTCTGCATCCGCTCCTATGCGCTGGGATGACAGTGCTCACTCTGACTCAAGGATCTCTCACGAAGCTACGCTCCAAAATTGCGCACTGGACGATTAACCAATCTTCCGTGTGTCCCTTAACGTTCTGGCCGAGGGAAGGTGATCCAGACGTCTTGCGTAAGAAGACGAAAATGAGACCACATGATTCAAGTTTTCCTCCGGGGCCAAAGGCATTCCCTTCAAAATCAAAAGAAGTTGTTGACCAGGAACTGATTCATGGGCGCTTAAACGTTCCGGTTCTAGCTGCAGATCATCGAATGTGTCGTGTCTTCCTTGAACCAACTGGCCATCATCAAAGCATTGTCGGCCAGCGTCTCCACAACGCTGTCGTCGTTTGGATGTTTTTACGATCCCCGGCTGAGCCCTGATGTTGTCGATTCCAATACATATAACGTCAACCGGAAGCACCTCTATATTGCACAGACGTGCCTAACTCTAGTAGTAGGCATTCAAGTTTCGGCTTCAGGGTTCGTGACAATTATAATATATCATCTCATATTGCGGAAGTTTGATTATGGCTTCTGTTGTCCATAGGTGCAGCACGTTTATACAAACTACCTTGATACCAGTATCGAATGGGCTGTTCTCTCAATATTTCCCATAATCGAATCATCTCTCCCGTATTAGAGCCTGTGAGCAACCCAATGGAGAAGTATAGATGACACGAGTATTGTCTGACCTAACGCTTATCTTCTGAACCGGAAGATCTCAGGGTCACAACCATTGGCGTTAAGGCTGGTTTCTTCCTATTAAGAATTGGGTCATACTTCCTTGTTATCAAGTTCATGATCACAGGCCAAGGAGGTGACTGGGGTACAGCGACAGCCTTAGCCATCCTCATGGGGCCACTCACATTCATGCCGGACTGGTACTTCCTGGTAGAAATGGCGGTGTGAGCCGATCCTTTCTTCATTGCACCTTTAACTATTGTTGACCACTCGGACCACGTCAAGCGACTGGTACCATACGAAGAGGAGTAAGACCACGCCGTCGCAGGAGAGGGAAGCCGAGAGTCGGGAAGCCGAGATGATATCACTGCACACTAGTTCTCCCGCGTAGACGAATCAGGTGATGATCCCCATTCAATCGTCTGCGTTCTATGCGACGTTCAATCTATCCTAAGACCCATACAGCCTCGAGGCAATCAAATTCGTTCATTTCGTTCCAGGGATTGGTACCCACTGTTAAAGATAACGGACTTTTCAAATGGAATTAATCAAAACCTTGATCGACTGATAGCCGAACATCACGAGAACGGAAATCCTTCCGCGGCGCTTCCGGTCAACCGTATACTCGCGAGGACGAAAGTAACGACTTCCATAAATTACTCTTCGCTCACCCACCACTAGTTCCTATTTATCTTGCCAACCATAGCTAGTACCAACCTTCATTATGTGACTGGGAAAAACAAGTTTCCGAAAGCGTACAGATGAGCGCCAGTGGGTGAATGTACGAGTCTTGTTTTGGCGAGGACCCTATGCAAAGAAAACAAGAAGAGGTTTGATGGATATAACACTTGAAAAAAAAAAAATTATAACGGTGGGTGAGTTGGAAAAGGAAACAGCGAGAGAGCCAGTGATGCGCAAGTGGTCGAGATTCGTGCTGAACTCGAACATTTGCCCGACACCCGACGCCCGACGATGCTCCGGGACTCGTTGCTTGCCTGAGAAATCCTTCTTCTTCGAACAGTACTTTGACTTTATACTAACACACGAGTTCAAGCTTTCAAACGAGTCAGACCTACCCAGTCAGCTCTAAAAACATCCGATGGAAGCGCGGGTGCGCATACTTATTATAAGCGCCGTTGGTGCAGGGAAGACAACCATCCTCCAGAAGATCTGTGACCAAACGGATACACCAATCGTCCGGGATTCCAATGGTCAGGAGGTATGTGGCAGGCAGCAGGCAGTGAGCAAAGCGCCTGGCCTGAACCAGATGTACCATAGATTACCGATCTAGCTAGTTTGGAACCAGCAACTGCAGTGAGTACAGGTGTATCACATCGTCATTTGGGTTATTGTGGTGTTAAACCTGAACCCCTGATTGCTTTCAGCGAGGATTGCATGACATTGACCTCGAAATCACGTATCCAAGCCAACCGGGATTCGTGTTCCACGACTCCCGTGGACCGGGGGATTGGTCCACGGACGGATTAAATCTAGTGCATAAATTTCTGGTTCAGAGAGCAAGGAAGAAGGGTGATGCAGTACATATCGTCTGGTACGTCTCAGGTTCTGTCCTCTCTAAGCATGTGCACTAACGTAACATCCACTCAAAGGTATTGTGTGTCTACAGATAGCTCCAGACCTCTTGTCTCAGTGGAACGACAATTCTTTGAACAGATCAGTGCAGGTGTGTACAGTGTCCGGGCGTGTTTGCCCTTGAACCGATTACCTTCATACACTCTTTCAGTCCCTATCATTGTCATCTTCAGTAAGCTTGATGGGCTCGAATTAAAGGCTTATAGAGATCTCGAAGCGGAGGGATTAACGAAAGAAGCTGCTCATCAAGGAATGGCAGCAAGGGCCGACAAACTCCTCCAGATGAATTTCGTGAAGCCCATTATGGATATGCCGCACCCTCCGGTGGCCTACGTTTCGTTTAAAGGCACGTTCGAGTCTTGTTGACGATTCCATCGCGCTCATTCTCTGTTTGTAGGACTTCACAAACCTGAGGCCAAGAGTGCAGATCTGATCCGGTGGACAGTCGAAGTTCTAGAAGGTGCCCCAAATTTCCAGGAAACGTCTCTGTTGCCGTCCAGATTCAGGGTTTTAGCGGAGCAGTAGGTCTACACTGACTGATAATCAAGGCATCTTTCTAACCTCATGACCCGCCAGCTGGAAGCCTGGCTCGCGCTACAGAAGCATTTCTGTGAGTTGTGTTACATATTTCGTTTTCATGTATATAATGCTAAATTCTGTCTGAATGCAATGTACTGCAGGCGGAGAGCTCAATTTCATTCCTCCTGTCGAAGAGTGACGCCCACTTAGTCACTATTCCAGATCCAGCCCGATCGGTGGGGTGGGGAGGCTTCTGTGACTTGTTCCTTGGGATACACGTCTCAACCGGCCGGAAGTTGGCGATGAAGCGGCCCAAGCTCTCCACGGATAACGCTTCTGAAGTCGCAGATGCTACACGAGTGAGCAAAGCTCTCAATCCAAACTAATGGATACTTTACTTACCTCCGTGCATTTATCAGAGATTTGTTAGAGAAGCGGATACATGGTCAAGTCTCACTCATGACAACATTCTCCCGTTCTATGGGGTAATGAAGATCTCAAATGAGATGTACTTGATTTCGCCGTGGATGGAGTACGGTGACCTCTCGAGGTTTCTAGCAGATCGTTTGTCATTTCTAAAGACTCCCGGCGATCTTCGTGATCGAGACAAGAACCCCAGAAAGATCGCTTATCGAGGTTTCATAGAATCCGATGCTGTGAGCGTGGCCACCCTGGCCCATCCATATGTCAACGTAGTACGTACTTCTTGCGCTGACTGGTTCACTTCATTAGCTTCACGGAGTTGCTTCCGGACTCGCGTACCTTCACACACACGATGTTGTCGTTCATGGAGATCTGAAAGCATCGAACGTTCTGTTAAACGAACAGCTAATGCCTCGGATCTGCGACTTTGGGTTGTCTAAAATCAAAGATGGCCATAGTGCAACTTCTACGGGCATGCAAGGTGCCGGATCCTGGAGGTGGATGAGCCCGGAGGTGATGGACGGTGGGCCAAAGACTTTCGAGAGTGATATATATGCGTTTGGCATGACCATCGTCGAAGTTAGCAAAGTGTACTACCCACAGTGGTTCGGGGCTGATTTGCTTGTGGATAGGTCTTAACAGGATCCGTCCCACTACCTGACGTCTTTCAAGTCCCATTCATTCGAGCCATCCTCAATGGCCAACGACCACCACGTGAACCAACTTCTCGCTTAGAACACGATTTTACAGAGTGGTGGTCTATCGCATCGGTGTGTTGGGTGTCGGACCCCTCAAAACGACCTACTGCGGGTCACATTGTGAAGTCCATGGAAGGAACCGTTCCTACCATACATCCCGCACCAACAGGGCGGAATGTCTCAGAACTGATCAAGGGTTTATCGGTTTGGTGGACTAGACACCGACTGTGAACCTCGGGAGTCTGATGCAGGAGTGATCCCGACACTTGATAGAATCTATATTTCTCCCGCGTAAACAAACACGGCGATGGTTCCCGTTCAATCGCCCTCGCTTTAATGATCTCGTTCCAGGCCTAGGCACCCGCTGTTGTAGATAATAGACCTTCAGATGGAACCGATCGAAGCCTTGATGGCCTGCGTCTGCTGATTGTCCCCGAGGACGAACTCTGCCACCTCTTGCAACGCCTCTTTCCTCTTCTGCGATAAGATGGGGGGTAGGATAGAAAATATATGCACCTTGACGCGCAAGAGACGTTCTAGTCTCCCTCATTCCACAAACGGCTCAACAGCAGAGAGCGCTCCCTCGTCCTCCCATCGATGCCCTCTGACTTTACCCCCAAAGCCTGCCTTGACGAGATTGTCGCAAAGACTGCGGATTTCATCGTCCACATCTCCGCTGTCCCCCATATCTAATCACGCAAGGAATTTTCAATGAATGATTATCGAGTGAAAGGAACCAGGGACTCACGATGAACATCCCCGGCACTGCATACTCTGCGACTCGCCTGAAAGATGTCACAGCTGGCTCCAAGGCCGGGGGGAACAGAGGGTGTCTTAAGACCAGGCCTTGTAAACTTACTTTCACGGGTTGGAACTCGCGATTCGCTGCATCCCTTCGAACGGTAGCGGTGTATCCCCAAGCGGCCGTAAAAAACATTGTCGGATGAGCGAGGTCATACCACATGTTGGCATTGAAGGATGGTAACGAACATGTTAGATCCACCCAAGGCGAGTATAGGACCATCTTCATCGGGGGAAGTAGACGGGACATGACGGAACTTCCGGAAGCGAGATACCCTAGATGTTGTAACAGCGCGAGAGCAAGTCCTGTATAGATGTCGCGTTATTAGGCAGGTACTCGTACCACCCAAAATCGAACACTTACCTCCTCCACCACTATCGCCCAGGATTGCTATACGCCGTATCCTACGAGCCATTAAGTAGTGATATGCGGTGATAATGTCCTGTAGCACCGCTGGGAACGCTCGAGAAATGTGTGTCGCCTTTCGGTAGTGAAGGCTGAAATGGAACTCAGAACCACCAGCTATAGGGAGTACCAGTCTTGCTCACCTAGCGCAGTGATTCCAGTAATCCTAGTAATCTCGTAGCACCTACTGCCCTCCAATGGATGTCCTTCAACATAACCTTGTATACAGAAAAGAAGCATTGTAAGATAACATTTGCATTGGACGCACTGATTGGTAGGCCCACATACCTCCACCAGATACGACTAGCAAGACCTCAGGCGCGTCTGGCGCGCGTTCTGGTCAAACGCCCCATACCGAAGGGTCTGGTTTCACCCAATACACATCTACAGGTTTCGGGACAATGGTGCCATGAGGGTCAGTGGCATTACCCCTATACCATTCCTCCTTCCCAACTGGAGCCACCTCATGCGTAAAAGCACACCCCTTCTTCTTCTGAGACGGTATGTAATCCTCATAGAGCTGAGGTGGGACACCGTATGTGATTACCCAAACCAATTGACCAACCAAAGGGATCAGCATGTGTTGTGTCAACAGCCACGACAGACGGCATGCTCCCGGTCGATACTGGAGTGGAAGGTAGTAGGTGATAAGAACGACGAGACACTGAATTGGAAATGTCAAGAGCACGTAGAGGACTCGACACAGTCGGTAAATGAATGCACCGAGTCCCATACAGGGGACGCGCCATTCGAGCCAATGCCAGCAAGGGTGCCGAAGGAACCAGGGGCCAGAAGGTATGAGGTTGGGTCGTCTAAGGCCCGCATGAGTCCAGTAGCGTCTGTAAACGAACGAGAAAGGAGGTGTCCAAATTTCAGTACTTAAAAGATCCAGTCAAGACCACGTGGTCGCCAGCGCCTAAATTGTCAGTCCAAATGTAAACTCATCACGTACTCTTGTCTTATCTAGCCACAAGCCTAAGCACTCCTTCAAGAGTCAGGCTAGGAGCTGATTCCCAATACAGCTTCCCTACACTCGCGAACTTAGTCGACGTTGGCCGATGTAAGTAACAGCTTTTCATAAATCATTCTCCACTCACTCCTCTTCAATAGTTCCCATCGACTTTGCTGCCAGTTGCTACAGCAGTTTAACATTTGTCACAGGAAAATGTAGTGCCCATTGCTACGAACGAACGGTCTTAAATTGAATTTGAATGATGTGGGATTCAGTCTTGGCGTGATTCAGGGCCTCCGAGTCTATCTGGGAACTACCGTCGACCGAATCGGACACGATACATCCTGTCGCTAGATGCTCGGGGTTGGTAGCGATCGTGCCCGTCGGTTAGTGGGATCGAATTCTGGGCCCATTCGTAGTTCGGCATTTTGGATCTTAGGTTAAACTATGCGAGTAGCTCCTACAATAAACTCCTCCGAGAATTCCTCAGTGCGTTTCGTCGCAAGAAAGCTATATTTGAATCGGGATACCATGTTCCGCCCAATAGTACTCGATATCGTCTTCATCCTCCTTAGGGACCATCATTGTCCCAGATGACGTTCCCATAGCCAACAATTCCCTCAAGTTCTGCAAAGTCGGGGGTAAAGAGTCGATTAAAGCCTGAGATTTCCAGGCATCTGAGCGGCGCGGGTAGCTGCAGCTTCTGATCATCGCACTCCTTCACTTCCCCATTACCACCAATCATTTTTCCGACCTTCTCACTAGGTATTTGCTCTTCCTTCTCGTCACCCATCTCCTTTCCATACCGACACCAAGCCATCGCTATTATATCGCTCGGATCTATAGAGCAGTTGTGGAATTTAAGGTCTTTCAACCTCGGGAGGAACCATTCACCGGTGGCGCTTGGTGCTGAGAGGAGAAGGATCCAACGGTAAGCTTCCATGTGGTTGTCGAGGATGTGTATCGTACTGATAGATGGGTGGTGGAGAGTGGGGAAATGTTCACCAGACTGTGGCGTACCAGTGACCATGAGGGAAACAGTAGCCGAATCGGGTACGAGGTTGATCATAGGCTCAAACCAGAGGATAGAACCAGAAAATGGGATCATTGGAAGGTCGAGTTCGAGTTCAACCCCCTCTCCCTTCCCGTGGATAGACATCGTAGCTGGGTCAAGAGAGATGCTGATCGAGCTGATTGTTTGCAGGATCGACCGAAGGGTTGGCGCCATATGACTCGCGGAGTTAAAGAGGACGGCCGTTGTGGGGATGAATGTTGGCGTGAAGGAACGCTTGACGATGAAGATTTTGCATCTCGGGATCCGGATAGATTTCAAAAGATCATGTGCTGTATCGTGCGAGAGGTCTGTGAGGGCAAGTATATTGAGTTGCGATAGCTCAATTGGGGTGTAGTCCTCTCCCATCGGAGTGTCAGCAACGCTTTCGATTCTAAGACGCAGGACTTGGATCCCTTGCGATGCTTGAAGGATTCTGAGTAATCGGGGTAGAGATGGACGCCCCTCGACCCTGATTGAATACAGCTCCAATGATTTGAGATCTCTAAGATTACCTGGATCCCACGGGATTGCGACCCGCTCCAAAGTAAGATGATGTAGTCGGCCAAGTGTTTCGGGATTCAGACTGATCCCTTCGACACCTCCTATGTCCGCGAAATGGATATCGTGGAGCATAGGCGTCGCTCGTTGAAAGGTACGATTCACTACCATTAGTGGGGCATCTGACATCTCTATCGAACGCCATCGATTGGCTTGAGAGAGTAGAGTGTCTAGAAGTTCAGCTCTCCATGAACCAAACCGATGCCAGCGATAGTGGATATCCAGCGGGGCATCTCTGGATAGACGGAGCATGCAACGTGCCTGTTCTTCGGTGCTGTCCGTGGTGACAAAGCCGAACAATTCTGGTGTCCCTTTGACTAGTTGCGACCATCTAACCGATACTTGGGCTAGATTATGCAGCTGATTGAACTGTGTTGCATACGATCCTTGGAGCGAGTGGAAGAATATCCTGGCCAGTACTTCTACTGGAAGTTGATTGATCATGACTTCTTGGTTTTGGCGACGACAATAACTGGTGATAAGCTTCTTCAGCTGCAAGTCGAGCCTATTGACGGCATTCTTCACTATAGCGATATTTCTATCTGTCTGGAGAGAAAACTGTATGAATTCGCTAGAGTGTCGACAACATGATTAATAGGATCCTGTGCCCCGTAGCCACCAGACGGACCTGAGCGTTTTCGATAACAATTGTGTGAAGTTCTCCAAGAAACCCCCTACCACTCTTTCGAGCTCTGCCTTCAACGAACTCTCTGTGTACGGACGCTGAATGGAAATTGCACATGTCACTGTTTCTGCGCGTCTGTCGATGGACATTCCCTTGTGGTTGACTGGATTCGGTATAGAAGGGTTGATCCTTCACACGTCGTAGGTTCAGCTCCATACCGTTCCCACCAAGAACACAGCCCTTGGACCCTAAAACGTCACTTGGCACTGAGCACAATCTGTTGAGCGGGCTTTTGAATATCAAAACTCTATCTCCTCTGGAGGGAGTGCGACACGGCTAGTGAGGGACACTAGTTCAGGTAACACTACTAAAGACGTACACAAAATATCTAGACTATGGACGTAGTAGAAAGAAAGACGTAGGTCCCAACTATTAAAGAGTGTGAACCTCCGTCAAGCGACTGTGGTAAGTAGTTGGCCATATTGTCTTGCCGTAGCATTCATTTCGCTGACAGAGTCTTGGTGTCAGCACTGAAAATGTTATTTAATTAAAGATAAACGCTCTGAGGCCTCACATTTGTTTCCGCGAAACCTCTGGCGAATGGCAGAAACCTCCTGACGCAGCTTTACACGCAGTACCTGGCTATGTTTTCTCCATCGGAAAGAACTGCTGCTGGAAGACTGAGAGGAGGGGATGGAGATAGGACGTTTCCCCCATGGCGGCGGAAGATCAAAAGCTCCATCCCGGCCATGTCCTTTGCTTATGGGTGCACAGGAAGTGGTTTTGGGTTGTGAGGGGCTGTATTGAGTGCGAGGCTCAGGGCGATTGGTAGTCGGGAAGTATACGGGGTGCACGATCGTCGGGAAGAACATGTTGGATGGTCGTAAGGCGACTGTAAGGTAGGACGGTCGATAGAGAGGTAGGGTGGACTTGGCTACTGCAGCACTCCTACGAGTCTGCTTGTATCAGTTCCCCCAGTTCCGTGTGCGAACTCTTAGATTTCTGTAGTTCAGAGATCGAACAACAAACCCTGTTTCAAGGGAGGTGACTGCTGTAGCCATCTTGAGCCGTGTGATGAACCAAGTATACGCTGAGAGTAATCAGAATGCACTGTTTCACAGGCACATGAGGAGCCTGTGACTTCGTATGAGCCGCCTATGAGAGCAGGATGCGTTATCGGGTAGGGTAAAACCCTCCCAAACGAGCCCCGCAAACTGTCAATGGGTGGGAAGCAGCCATGGATGAGGTTTCAACTTGCTCTAGATGGCCGTAGGGAATCCGTGGCAAGGACTTGGCCAGATAATAAAATTGGCGTGGGGGAGACTGTTATGTCTGAGACGCGCGCGATTCATATCCAGTGGTATACACAACCTTGGACCGAATCTGGGTTCTGGTGTCGCGAAGGAGAGAAGCGCAGTGCTGCCCTGCCGAAAAAAAAAGCGGCTTAGGTCCGTCTCGGCCGCTCCGACACACACGGTCGTAATATCATGCCTCGAATACCTGTACGGTCCTTACAGACAGCAGCCGGAGTGGTCGCGGTCACCATCCTTCTCTGGTGGTCTTCATTACCTTCAACAAAAACAATTGTCTTTCCATTCAATTCCAGAGCCACCAATGTCGTCATTCCAAGCACGATAAACAGTTCTTGGCCGGAACGCGCAGAGCAATCAAGGGCGGCTTTCCTACGAGCTTACCATGCATACGAGGAACATGCGTTTCCTGCGGACGAACTACTTCCAGAATCAGAGGAAGGATCAAAACAGTATGTTTTGGCCATCTCGTTGTTCTGCTGCGGAACAAGATTGATTGACGATCTATGCCCTCAGTTTGAATGGATGGGGCCTAACCACTATAGACTCCCTGGATACAATGTACTTGATGGGATTTAAGCCTGAGTTTAAGCGTGCACGGGAACATGTGAAGAAACTCGATATGACGGCCACGGTGAGATGCCCATTGAATTGGGGAGTCAAGGCGCGTCCTACATGTCGAGTTGGTGATGCATATAGACACCTCTGTGATGCAAGCCCTGACTTATGGCACGCTTTGACTCTCCTTCATGTCGCACGAAGCACCAACTGACGATCCCAATGTTGCAGGACAAGTTCATCCCCTTCTTCGAAACAACTATTAGATACCTCGGAGGTCTCATTGCGGCCTACGTCCTCACGTCTGACCAGCTATTCCTCACCAAGGCGGAAGAACTCGCTCAGATTTTACTCCCCGCGTTCGATACTGGTAGCGGGCTGCCCCAGTTTCAAGTCAACCCTTCAACGTAAGCAGGCTATCATCACCAAACTAAGCATGCGTTGCTAAATCCACATGTATAAACAGGAGAGCAAGCAAGGCAGGTCCTCAAAAACACAAGGCCTCATTTTCAGAGATCGCCTCCTTCTCCCTCGAGTTTCAAACGCTCGCGATCTTGACAGGGAAGGAAGAGTATGCACTTCCGGTAAGTGAATTCCATGAGCGCCATCAGACCCGGTCTTGCTTGACACACATACCCACCAGGTTGGAACATTGTTGGACATCCTAGAAACCACGCCAACTGAAAACGGTCTCTGGCCGACAACATGGGAACTGGCGTCGGGGAAGCCTCAAGGCTGTAAGCATAGCAGACTTGGGTGTATAGTGCCAGTGGATTCTAACCCCAGTTATGCCTTTCAGTTGCACTTGCGGTTGGAGGCAACGCAGACAGTGCGGTAAGCCTCCTGAATATTTCCTTGTCGGGCTGATTACTGACTTGCACTTTTTGACTAGTACGAATACCTACTGAAACTCTACATGAACAGTCACTCTGCCAAGATCGCGCGGGATATGTGTACGTCGATGATCACTCACCTATCTTCGAATGCATGCACTAACAGAATCCTCTCGTACTGCAACAGACATCCGAGCCGCGAACGGCATTATCAAAACCCTCATCTACATCTCTCCCTACCGACATCTTATGTACGCTACAGACATCCCAAACTACAAGACAGGGATCCCTTCCAATAAGTTCGAACACCTAACATGCTTCCTTCCTGGTCTCCTCGCGCTCGGTGTACACTCCCTCCACGAACACCTCTCCCTCCGCGAACGACGCACCCACATGTACGCTGCAGAAGGTCTGGCGCAGACGTGTTGGTTACTGTACGCCGATAGCACATCAGGCCTAGGCCCAGACGAGGTCGTGTTTTCAAGGTGGCCGTCACCACCAGCAGGAGGAGGGGGACCCGACGCTGGGAAGGGCGAGCGGGATTTGGGCAGGTGGGTGGACGCGTTGGCAGAGTGGGAGCGTGGCGCAGTGAGATGGCGAAAGGGCGGGATTTGGGGGAAGCATGAGCAAGCGGATAAGCTCCCTCCTGGCGTGAGGAACGTAGAGCCGGTTCCGGGTCGACCAAACGAGCGAGATTACTGGCTTCGTCGACCTGAACATCTCTTGAGACCAGAAGTGAGTGCACACCTCTCTGCTATCCTTAGGTTTCTAATGGCGCTTATCATCTGAAAAAGGTGGTTGAGAGTCTTTACCTGCTCTGGAAGACGACGGGAGACGCCAAATGGCGCGAAAAGGGGTGGCAGGTGTGCAACGCCTTCGACGGCCATTCCCGGACGCCCGTCGCGTACTCAACGCTCCGGCGTATCGACCAGGTGCCCGTGCGGTGGACGGACTCCATGCCCAGGTAGGAAGATTCCGCTTAGTGCATATCGTCGCTCGGGGGTCGTTACTCACACCAACTGTTTATAGCTGGTTCTTAGCCGAAACACTCAAATATTGCTTCCTCCTCGCGTCCGACAAGGATCTCGTTCCCCTCGACCGCTATACACTTAATACGGAAGGTCATCTCATGCCCCAATTTGCATGGGAGGGATGGAAGAAGTTCAAAGTACAAGGGTCTAGCTGAAATCAAGATTTGCAGCTAATTCAGAGATGAACGGCATTTGCTTGCTTTCTTTCTCGTTGCTTGATGCTCTTATATATCAATCATCACCCTTGTTGTTGCCATCGGCAACTTCCCGGATCCCACAGAATAAACCCGTTCCTGAGGTTGTGGCCCCGAGGCTCCCAAACAAAACGCTTGCTCTGAAGCCATTATTAAAAGCTGCAAAGCCTCAGCAAATCATCTCCCAGAATGCGACTCTCAAAGAATATGATGACCGTCGCACCCTCACCGTAAGCACAACTGCCTATGTCCAGTGCTCGCTTCTCTAAAACCCTAAGCCCGCTCACAAGGATTCCCTTGGTGTGGGACTGGGCGAAGGAATACGACGGAAAATATGGACCAAACATAGACTTGTGCCAAGGCGCTCCGCGCGACCCGCCTGCTAAAGTTCTCCTCGATGCGATCGCGGATGCGTCTTCCGATCCCACAAATTCTAAATATGGTCCGATCTTGGGCAACCAGGATTTGAGAGAGGCTCTGGCGAAAGAGATGAAAGTCCCTTATGGGGATGCGACAGACGTTACCGCGGATGATATCGCTATTTGTTCGGGTGCGAATCTCGCATTCTATGCGGTGATGATGGCTGTAGTGGACCAAGGCGAAGAAGTGATCCTCCCAATACCATGGTAAGTACCTCCAACCCGTTGAGTTATCATTAACTTGACTCTTATTCTTGTACTCGCAGGTATTTCAGCCATCAGTAAGTGTAACGACGTCAACCTTTTGGTTTATGCTCGTCATGCAACTGGTCTTATTTAGGATGTCCCTAAAAATGCAAGGCATCAAGGTCGTCGAGCTCCCACTAGATCAAGAAAACGCCTTTCTTCCATCTGTTGACTTATGTGAATCCTTGATCACCGCGCGTACCAAAGCCATCGCGCTCGTCACACCGAATAATCCGGTAAGAAAGCTTTCCATGGTCGAGCGACACTCCCCAACGTATTTCCACTCAACCCCGTCCCAAAAAAAAAACAGACAGGATCCGTCTATTCTTCAGAACTGATTAGAGCCTTTGCTCGACTCGCTCAAAGGCATTCGGTCGCACTGATCATCGACGAGACGTATCGCGACTTCATTCTAGACGGTCGTCCCCCTCACGATTTGTTCAACAACCCAAGTTCGAGTGACGAATCCGACGACTGGAAATGGCGCGACAATTTCACCCATATCTTCTCATTCTCCAAGAGTTACGCTGTACCGGGATACCGACTCGGGGCCATCGTGGCGGGACCGGATGCCATCGAGCAGATCAATACGGTCTTGGACTGTATACAGGTGAAGTTCCCCCAAACCACACGACCATTTTCATCCGGGTTTTGGTTTCAGCTAAATATTTTATGTTATTTGCATGCTTTTCACGAAAACACAAGATCTGCCCTTCAGGAGCCATCCAGTCTGCCCTTTCCCCACTCCTCCCGACCCTCCGACCTTTAATCACCAGCACAGCTCAACAGCTTGACGAACGGCACAAGCTCTTCCGTAGCATTATGCCGTCGAATTGGATCATAGGAAGCAGCGGTGGATACTTTGCATTTGTCAAACATCCTTTTGAGAGGAAGGGTAGCGCAGAGATCTGCCAGAAGTTGGCTGCTATGGTGGGGGTGTTGCTACTCCCGGGAACATTCGCCAGTCCGGGTGATGATCCGAATAAACACGACCCATATGGGCGATGGATCCGATTCGCAGTGGGGAATGTGGAGGAAGAAACGCTAAAGCTTATTGGTGATAGACTCAGACTGTTTGAGAGAATTTGGACCATCCAATGACGCTTTTGATTGAACAAGTATAGAGCTTAGATGAGGCACCAGGGGAAATCACGTCATTCCTACATGCATAGGCTGCCAAAAAGGCTTCGTCAAGGGTGAAACACTCGCATCTAATGATTTCTTATTTGTATTCTGTCATGACAACAATTCGGTCACCGAATTCAACCGCCAAAGCCCCGGCGACGACAAGATCGGTCATTCGTGAAAAAACTAGCAACACGATAACATCTCAAAGGGTAGGTGATATCTCTTCTATAGGAAGCGGAAATTGGTGGATCATCCGTGAAATAGCTGCAATGAATAGGGAATGGGATGCATCGAAAACCCCGTCATCAGCGTCCACGTGGGCCCCCGATGCGAATGGGCGATAAGCCTCTCTGTACCAGTCAACCAGATCTCCTCTGAGATCGTCGAGAGTCGACAGAAAGGGCGCGGATGAGTGAGGAAAGAATTAGATGACCTCGTAGAATGTGTCCGACGAATTAAAATAATATGCCCTGGCGAATGCTTCCAGCTTTGCGCCGGTAGAGGAAAACAGGTACCGAGATGCCATTCGATAATCGTCTTCGTGTTCTGGGACAGGTACAGTGTTTCTGAAGATCTTCCAGGAGATGCCCCACCAACATGATTCTAGGTCATGAAGGGGGATTGTGCATCGGCAGTCGCGGGATGGATCTAGCTGGCCGGAGGTGATATCTTCCGGAAGCGATCTCACCAGCCATAAAACGCCACGTGCCCTTAATAGCAATAGAATCAGTTGATAGAGTATCGAAACGTTTGGGACGGAAGGTTAACTTACCGTCCGGACATCGTGTAGCGTGTTACTGGGCTTGGAGTTTCCATAGTATTTCTTGGCAGGGTCTAGATCGAAAAGAACAACGCACCCGTTTACGAGGAGTGCATCGCCCAAGCTGATATCGCGATGAAGGTGTCCGTTGTACTGCCGCATCTACCCGCTCTGAAAGGTTTGATCCTTGGCTTGGCGTTGGTTCAGCCCTGACCTTCAGCGTGGCTACGCTTTCACTGGGCTGCTCCTCACCAACCAACCATCCCGACAAACTCTTCGTCTCCCAGTTATCACAACCACTTAGGTTCTCTGCAGCATGCCGTCGGGGTGGACTGCGGGAGGCAGCGGCAGTTGCTTCGCATTTTTCAAACACCATGTATGTGGCGTCCAAAAACGATTGCTTTGATGGGAGCGAAGCTTGTTGCCAATGGGCTTGGTCATATGAGAAGATTCTCGGCACCCAACAAAGCAAGCATGGAACTTCAGACAGCGTGCCAGGGACAAAAGACTCAATATCATTTCTGCGGGTCTAAGCATTCAAAGGCGGTCCACCGAGTATCAAATATGCGCATGTGATGATTTCCTCGAGAAATCCACCGAGGTACTCTACATCCCAGACGTCTGAGGCCTGTTGGAGCCAAAAGGATATTGGTCAGAAATCGAAGTACACGTGAGAAGACAAACTAACAGGGCTTACCTGAACTTGGAGCCGCAATTCCGAACAGATGGACCAGACGTGAACCATTGGCCTCTTCGTCCTCTGTCTTAAGGCTACTACCACATCTTTGATTTCCAAATCAGATCCTGCACAGTCACCCATGCCTCCTGCTAGCTCGGATTTTTCCCAGCTCGGGTTGTCCGTGCGGCGATACTCGAACGGTAACCAACGTTCGATCACCCCGAGATTCGTAATCTCTCCCGAGTACGGATTGCCGCCCAACGGAAGCTCTCGCAAAGGGTTCACCGCGGCTTCGACTGCCTCCACATACATGTGGTGAGGATTACTCAGAAATCGGGCGTATTGCTCTTTGACGGACGACATAATCCTAAGCAAGCGGGTGGCATCGGTGGTGTGAGTATCATCATCGGAATGATAGATGATGTTATACGGAACAACGAGGGGAAATCCAGTGTCGCAGATATTGAGGCAAGTGTCAATATCGTGACCAGCGTAGAGGGGGACGATGTGGGGACGAAGGTTTACACTATGTGTCACGCAAGAGCAATGTCAGTTCGTCCGGTAAAAGAAAGTGACACTTTAATAGTCAAATGAACCTACATTGTGGGATAAAGCGTAATATGTGCCTGTGATTTATTCCCCGAGATTTCTGTATGATATTTGAAGGTGGCGAGGATGAAAGCCGCGTCGAAAAGCTGCGTGATTGTGAAGCTCATCCCTTTGATGACTTTGACGAGTTGCGTTGTAATTGCACTGGAAATCTTCCGGTTGGCAAAGACATTTCCCGGACTAGTAATATCTTGGCGACTGGGGCTTAGAGAGTGCGTTGGCTGAAATAACGCAGCATGATTTTGAGCGAAGAGGAGATGCCGCCCGTTTATCCAGATACACACCTGCTTTGCTTCGAATGCAAACGCCGCTTCTCTTTCTTCCGTCAATTTTCCATGCCATTTCTCCCATTCATTTCGGACACCTCCTGTCGCTGTCACCAGTCCGAGGGGAAGATTCCGATTCTCCGTTCCCCACTCATAGGTGTCAGACCCTGATGGTAAATCGACCACTACCCAATGGAGGAACTTTTTGAATATTGTGAGTGCGCCAGGGCCATCCATCAAGGCATGGCTCGCGTGGAAGAGTATTGCGTTCGGAGTAGTCGTGTCAGGCGCGACGACAAGATGGCAGGCGAAAGGTTGATCCGCCAGTTCTGGAGGCTGACTGTCCTTGATTAGACTTGAAACGAGAAGTTGGCCATACGCTTGAGGTTGCGCGTGACTTGTCACTTGGAGGCCCTTCTGCGCCCAATTACGGACCTCCTCCGTCGACTGGCCACGGTGGTAGACCCAAGAACGGAGTTGGTGATCGTGTATACCGCCCTTAATACTGGAAGCGATGAGAGGGGCGAAGTACCGGAGTCGGATCAAGGCCTCGATTACCTTATTCTTCAAGTTATTGAGTGGAATTTGGGTAGATATTACGACGCCGAATGCGAATTCGTCATGCCTGTTATGTCAATGATGAGTAAGCGTACGATAGTACTGACAGCGGAGAGGGACATACCCGTCTGCAAGTTGATTCACTTGGTCTAGAAATGACTCTGCAGCTAAAAGTGGTCTACGTATATCATGAACAATGTTTCGATGATGAAGGCGAAAGCTGACTCACCTTGTCCATGAGCCATCTCGAAGTTCCCAACTAGGCTCAGCAGCACAAGGATGTTGAGCATTCATCGTGTTCCTATGACTATCTTGCATTGCTGGAATTGTTCGACATATATAGGCCTTTGCGGTGTAGGTCAGATCGCTAGAGGTCTTCGACTCCAGCAGGCTTATCCATCATATGGCTACTACTACATATTAGTGTTCATACGGTTATCGTGTGTGCCGAAATAAGAACCACACTGACAGGTAAGTGATAAGTGACCACGAGGTTCAGAAGTGACATGTCATAGACATTTTAGACACCACAAGCATTTGATATGGGTGATGACATAAGCGGGTATTTGGTCAAAGACATTTTTCAAATCCTCTCCCGGTTCAGTTGCTTTATCTTTGACTCAAGCCGGAGGCACCTCCTTCGCTATCGCGTCTGTCTCTCCACCACCTTTCACATCATTGTCATTGTCGTCTTCTCCTTCCTCTACAGCATCCCCCGCAATTCGGTCAGGACTTTGCACATCCATCGTTGCGCCTCTCCTGGGGCCGAATGCCGAGCCTAAGAAGCCCTTCTGAACCGCAAAGTCGGTCCCCCGCTTCTTGGCCTGCAGAGGGTCGGCCAAGTAGAATTCGTCGACAATGGGGATTTGAAGAAGGTTCATCTTTTATAATATAGGTATTATGTCAAGGGGTGCCGGGATAGAGTAAAAATCGCGGTGCTTACCTTGGGCGTCACAACGATGAGAGTGTTCGTCGGTATCTCCATCCAATCGGCTGCGTGCAGGGGGAATAGTGAGAAGGTCATATCACGGTAGATCCTAACAGTCAATCTTGACTCACCTTGTTCGAAGGTCAGAGGCTCGCTAGCAATCATGATGATGTTCTCTCTTTTATCGCATTTGGACATACGATAGTGTCCTCCTGGGGCGTATTCATCAAATGTTGTACCGGATGAGAAATACTAGACCGAACCAAAAGAATTAACTCGGGACCCAGGCCACATAGTGATTTTCATGGTTCCGCACCAGTGAAGCGGCGTCGTCCTTCTTTGAGGATATATATCTCGTTGCTACGACAGTGTGGCCGTCGGTGACACAGAAATTCAACAGACTCGGCTGAAAAGAAATGGTAGTGTTCACGCGGTCAGATGGTACATATGCTAAGACGTTGCGATAAGGCATCACCTCTGAGATTTTTGCATCTCTCGCCCAGTCATTCAGAGTAGATATTGTCTTCAACATCGCTTCACGAAGCTCGCGTTGATCAAAGGTAGCCGCATGTGGGTCGGCAAGCTGCAATCGCCCTTGATATCTGGCACTCCAGCTCGACACAGATTGAGGAGAGAGCAACGTACCATCGAAAGATACAGCGCAAATGCCCACTCCGAGTCTATGAGTGGCTGATGTTAGATGGTTCCAGACGTTTGGCCTTCAAGGGTTGCCACCATTCTCAGGAAGCTCACCAGTATTTCCTTGCGGGAAATCAAACAGCTCATCGGTCAACTTCGCTTGTAACTTTCTCTTAAATTTGTGGATATCCGCAATCCCGCCGTTATGCATCCACATGAGCCGCCCAAAGTTCCATGGGTGGCAGTTGTCCTGAGACAGGGATCCAGCGGTGGATGCCCTAACGTGTGCACTTCAACCTCAAGGCTGTCAGAGTATAACTCCTTTTCTTTTCAAGGAAGTCTCTCACAAGACTAGAGGAGATTTGATTTTCTCCGCGAGGCGAGTCAGGTTGGAGTTGTTCCACGCCTGTGAGCTCACAGCCTCGCTGGTAAGTCACCAAAAGTGCAGACGAAGGAGGAAAACGCACTGGAGTAATTGATTTGAATATGCATGGATCAGACCCAAGCTCGGGATCGTTGACGCAATCATACCACCCTGATCAGACATCTAGTCAGCAAAAGCTCTCTTGATGAGATGTAACGTGGAGATCGGTTGCTCACCGACGCCGAATCCATCACCATTGATAGGTCTCCTTCGGTCGAGACGAAGGCGAGAATCAAAAGCTTGGTTGATAATAGAGTGACAAGGTCGTGTTAAAAGCTTTTCAACATCAGCCAACGGAGGTTTTGTGGTCAGCTATAACCGCTGTCGGTGGAAGGACTCTCGGCTGACATGAGATAACTGGATAGGCTCAGTTCCCTTGTAGATCAGCAGTCGACACATTTAACTTGAGATTGATAACGGTTCTAAGTGAGGTGGGTACGAGTATGGTGAAGCGGTTTGGTGATAATGCACGATATCGGGCAAATGTACACGCTGATAACACGTGGGCTTCACGTGCCACCATCCGATATATCCACTTGGTCCATCGACAATCTCTAGGCATTCAAATGGCCGCTAAGCTGGTTTGCTGAGGACATGTAGACTCTAAGGGCGAGATCCCCGAGACGTTCCTAGTGCAGAATCAACAATTCAGAGAAATGGAGGCAACTTCAGGTCTTGATCATCTCAGGGTCGGATATTCGTGAAAAACTGTGGCAGGAGCCGTTAGACGAAGTCCGCAGTAACGCTCATAGCACTGGCCTAATAGGTCCGCTCGATTTTTTTTTTTTTTTTTTTCATAGTCTCCAGGGTGGATTTTAATGAACGAGGAAAGCATCGGAGGAAATTGGGGAATCTGTAAATCCACATGGCCTCGTCCCCACAGAGAGGAAATAGGTATTCAAACTGTGCCTGGTATGCCAATGAGTTATAACATTTGTTTGCGTCGGCAGGCACGGGGCGAGGAAGTCCCTTCCAGGTGGCACACCATCAGCAGGATTCGAGGTCATGAAGGGGACTATGTACTACCAGCCGCCCGATTGGTCCATCATAGGTTTGACCATATCTGTGGGCGGTGTCAATGGCCACGAAAAACCGCGTGCCTTGTAGAATAACAACACCGCTTCAGAGAGCGCTGGGTCCTCGGGGTGGAAGAAAGTACGTACCGTCCCAACGTCCACGTCTCACTGGAGACGTATGCGACAACTAAACCGACTAACAGCATGAGTTACCAGGTCTCACTTCGTTTGGCTATGACGCTTCTTGTCCGGTCGATAGCTTGTATGCTCGCCAAAGGCATATGGAGCACAGAGAGAACGCGCAAACTTATTGACTTGGTCGCTCAGTATCTTCGCATCGCCTCAATTGATTGCATGGGCCTATCCTTACAGGGGGCTTTACCAAAAGGTGGCATTCTCTCCTGTCTTAGGTCTTCTCTGAACCCAGCCTTGGCATCTGGGTCAAACCCTAGCAGTGATGCTAGCACAGGAATGATTGTGAAGGGCGAGATCGAGATCAATCCGGCATTATACATTGATGAAAACCTACCAGTACGAAATGAAGGACCGCCATCCGGATTTAGCTATGTCAGCAGCACCTGTCATCGGCCATGACGTCCCCAGCACGCGTATAGGATCACGAAACTTGTTGGCTGCATTTCACCATGGATTATATACAAACAAAAGGTATATGGCGCTTCAATGAGCCGTCGATATACATTCATTCAACTACGACAACGGAAGTGGTGACGGTAATAGTGGCTCAGGCTCTCTGGAGCTCGAATTTACAGTGCTCCTGATCCATCTTATAGCTGACGACCAAATCAGATCCAACATCGCGCACGCCCCCCTTAACGCTCAGGCGATTCCCAGAAGAAGTGTTCATGATGCTGCGGAGTATTTGTACGTGACCATCATGGAGTAGTTGAAGAATCGTAACTTACTAGAAAGACCCGTTACCCATCCCCTCAAAGTTCCACTCGGCAGCGAGTGAATTTTCCCATCCTTGCACCATAGTACACGCCCCTGTGGAAGAATTTTCTGTACGTGTTGTCAGTAGAAAGATTCAAGCATATGAGGTTATTAAAGCTCACCTGGGCCAGCCAACTTCAGTCCGGTTTGCCCAATGATGTTGTACATCCCCCCTTTATCAACAATCTCGAAGATTTGATTCGGTCCACCAGTATTGTAACTTGAGATCGATGTGTCAGATCCTTTCAAATCGTCAGGAGCAGGAGAGGACGATGCCCACTCACTCAAGCTTGACAGAATCTTCACCGTATTTCGAAGCCTCCAAACACATGTCTTTTGCGTGACTGGCAACGATCCTGTACTTTCCGGGGTGGACACTCATGTTGTTGGTGGCTGGGAGATGGGAACGGTGTAGATGTTGGTCGCGAGCTAAACACGAGTAGGTTGTGGTTTGGAGCCAGAATCCGCCCGGTTTATATACACTCGACAGTCGCGATAGAAGCGATCTCAAGGTTTCGGGCATCGTGTACGTGAAGAATGTCCAGTCCTCGTGGTATGCCCGCAGGGTTTTCCAAGTTGTTGATTTCGGAGAGCTCAATCTCCAGAAGCAACGAATACCATCGGCATGGTCATAATGTTTCGCACAATGTCGTGCAGGGCCATGGGTCAATTCTATATTTGACTGTGCTCAAATTCATCCCCTATTTACGACAATGGCGAACCAGGTTGATGGTTTTTCTGTGACGTCATACATGAGTAAAACCGGATTTGTACCGAACCCTCACTTACACTTGCCCAGAACTATGAACATAACTTCAAGGGCGATCCCAGAGGCCATGTGGAACAGTATGCCCTGAACGACAATAGTACCAATTCAGAGAGTGTCGGACCCGTGCCGATGGAAGGGGCCGGGGGATATGCTTTCCCAGCAGTGTTCGGTGTTGTACCCATCTGGGAGATTTCTTCAAACTTCCTAACATGTTTCATACCGGATAAACACCACGCTCCTCCGGCAGGAGTAGTACATAAAGTATAAAGGTAACTGCACCTCCGCGTGTATCTGGCCGAAGGGTTCGTTCGGATGAAGGCCATTAGTTCAAAGAACAACCTAACAATTCACCTATGCGACATGTAACCAGGCAAGTAGCGCGAGTCGGATGTCGTGAACATCTTGAGTGGGCGTAGAGGAGCTACCCTGAGGCTCGAAGCGTTGTGGCATGCTGGCCGTCCATATCATCTGTAGCAAGTTGCTTCGATATTTTTATGGTGCTTATTGGTGGTCAATTAAGCATTCAAGCCGCGTTCGGAGTGCGAATGGGTCATAGTATTTCCTTGCGTCGGCAGGCGTGGGGTGAGGGAAAACCTGCCAGGCAATGCCCCACCAGCAGGATTCGAGGTCATGGAGGGGATTATATTCTACCGGCCGCTCAATTGGTCCATCATAGGCTTGATAATATCTGAGGGCGATATCAATGGCCACGAAAGACCGCGTACCCTGTAGAACAAAACTCCGCTTCAAAGAGCGTCAAGTCCTAGGGATGGAAGAAGGTACGTACCATCCGAATATCGCATGGCGTTTTACCCATCGCAGAACTTCTTTGATACCCCTTGGTATACCTCACGTCGGTCAAAACACTGCCCGTCCACTGAGAGGAGCACATTATCTGAGTTGAGATCGCGATGAGAGTAGATAGACTCCCGCGTGTATCCGATCGCTATGAAGGCTCCGTTCGGATGAAGATTTTTTTTCCAGGGGAAATGCAGAAAGCTCACTTTGTGCGGCATACAGCCAGGTCTTCAATGTGAGTTGAATATCGCGAATATCATGAGCGAGCACGGAAGAGCTATATTGCGACAGTACGATATGGTGGCCATCCGGAGTGGGCATTATTATCTTCCACAAGCCTCGGTATGCTAGTTCAAGTGGTTGGGTGGCTTGGCCGTTACTCTTTCCCATGGTTGGCGGCACGGTCACATCCGCTTCCGCTTCTTCGTACTGAGGAGTCAGCTGGGAATTGAATCGCACCCTTATTTGGCATTCTGTGAAGTCTATTTCAGTAGAGATGACAGACAACTATCCAAGTGAATCAATCGAACGGAGGCCGCATAGTCAAAATAAAGGTCTCGCTCAATTGAACCATTGAAACGGTTTATTCATTTCACACACCCGATATTCGGGCGTGTTTACCAGCGCCTAATGGTTGGTTGGCTCGTGGCCTGTTCCTGTGAACATCTGCTTGAAAACGGCATCTGTACGCTGGAATTCGCTTATCCTCCGAGTCGAATTGCAAATCTCACAGTTCTGCTCTATCATCCACGTCCAGAGGCAAATCCGAAATGGCTGGCTTAAGAGGCTCAGGGACGGCCGGTACAACCAACAAACGCCCACCTCCACTTGCGCCTGCTGACTAATATGACCAACTCTGCTGAAAAACCTAAATTCTCATTGAATGTTGATGTCTTGGAGCCCCGGGTGACGTCCTTGGCGGTGATGTTGTCAATGCATTACGTCTCACGTGCCGACAGATGCAGTGAAGGTAGGTATCGCATCGCAACGGAAAAGATAGCCGCTGTAGCAGAAAAAGAAGTACAATCAAATGCAGCGAAAATAGGAAATAGGATTCAGATTTTAGTAGAGCGAAAGAATTGAAAAGCGGGAAAACAGCTAGGCAGGAAACAGAGGGAGGGAAGGGCTAGAACGATAGCCAAGGATGATTGACCATATCTCTCGCATTCGCGCGTTTCTTCGGGTCGATCGCTAACATCAGGTTCACGAGCCTCGTGAGAAGATCTGCTTCCTCGCGTGTATACTTGCCCTCACTACCTGAGCGAGTGGCCAACTATGCAGTTTAGTAGTAGTGTCCCTGAAATAAACGAACGCCAATTGACTCATCAGTATCAGCGGGGCAGGTGCGACTCGAATACGACGTGTTATATTGTATCACCAACAAAGCTCGCAACTGCGCATTCCCTCGCCGTCAAATTGTTCATTATCATTGCCAGTCGTGAAGAGGCGCTAATCAGGTCACGAGAGGTAACTGAAGGGTATCATGTCGCTAGAATAGAAGAAGGGTGGTAGAGATGTGAACAGTCCGAGTGCTCAAGCCCGCGAAACGTTTGAAGCCAATAGGAACGCTCTGCAGCGCTGACTACGTTGAGAACCTGCACCGACTCCACTCTATCACAGAGAATCTGGCCCACCGGTTCGGTTAATACCGCGGCTTTCAATCGACCTTCCAACCTTTAACGCCCATCTCGTCCGTATCATCCTCGTTCGTGAGCAATAGCTCCATCGCCCACGTTGCGAGCGTAAAGAACACGTTCGCCCAACGCCACCATATCTGAGACGGTGCATCAAGTACTGTGTACATAGACATAATACAGTTAGCATGGCAGAGGAGCCCAAATGTAAAATAACGCACGTAAGAGATGCGAATACACAGTCACAAAGATCGTCTGCCGATAGGCGAGTAAGACCTTGGTTAACCTCGAGCTTGGCCGCATGTCTTCCCAAGCTACTTCATCGTCAGAGGATGGCCAGCTGTTGTCACCTATCTACAGCAGCAAACCAATCATATTAGCAAATTTCAGCTAAAACGGACTGGACACGACTGACTTGGGGTAAGATCTTGGAAGCTAGCTGCAAAATCGTAAGCCGGTATAGTAGCGTGAGGAGGAGCGGTTTGGGCAATGTGTGCGTGATGAAGGACAAGAGCTTTGATAGATGATAAAGCAGATTTTGAAGGAGCGGGACACTGAATAGAGTCGCGTTAAGTGCCAAAGGCGGAAGGATGGGACTGAAGTAGACATACTAAGCGACCGCCCCTGCGCCAACCCAGCTCGCATAGTACTTTTCGCTACCATACCCATCCTGCTCTCCGGTGTCAGGTGAGCAGAGCCAAACGTTGTAGGCAAAGTATAGGGCCAAGAGGCTGGACTCGATCACGTTCGTTCGACGTTGGGCGAAACCAATCAACTGAAATATGACACACGACGAACTTAGAGTACTGTAGGAATGTAGCCCATGACTATGAACATACCGTAAGGAATATGAGCGCAGTCGCAGCGACCCCGAATAGCGTGCTGGTCAACGGAGTAATAGCTATTGCGGAGTAAGACTGATCGTGTGACAGGAGAGAGGTCAACGATTTCCGTGTGAATCGTAAGTCAAAACATCATGGAGCTCACGAAGCGCTCACCCAGACGATCCACGTTGCACTTGAGACATATGCAGCAGCTGAGCCAACCAACAGCATTAGCTGCCAGGTCTCACTTCGTTCGGCCATGACCCTTCCCGTCCGACCGGTAGCTTGTATAACAATGATACTCGCCAACCCCTATCAATAATAGAGGGATTCATTATATAGATCTGGCATAGATAGACGTCCCGACGGGCGCACCTCCATGCCGACGAATATCGGCGTCCAAAGCCTCAGCGCTTTGCCCCATAGTAAAGCCCCGTCAAGGAGCCATCGGCGTGAACTTGACGACGATGCAAAGAGGTTGAAAGAGAAGAGTAGCAGGAAAGGATGAACGGGGAGTTGTAGAAATGGGAGGAACGCAGAGAGGTTAGGAGCGACGAGGTAGAGCGTGCTGTGGATTAATCTAAGCAACATAGCTCACCAATCAGCGAAACGTCTCGACGATCGATAGCCAGGTCACTTACGAATGAAGTGTCTGAAGTAGTGAGAGCAAGAGGAACGCAGGAGGGGAGAGCGCCGAGAGGGTCAAAGGGAGGTACAACAGGACCTGTGACGCCGTGCCCAGTCTAAAATGGAATTTCCAGATGTGCGTGCAATGTCAGACTCAAGGTGCCTTTGAGGAATGCAAAATATCACAAGGATTCTGACTTTGCTGAGCTAGCGAGCGCATTCCATATCAGCCATCGTGAAGTAGCCATTGGGTTGGTGGAAAGAAATGTATGACCATAATTGGAGCTTGGATGTTTGCTACTACATTACCAATTGCGTCAACATTCAAAACCGAATTCGACGGGCTGGTTCATCACCTCTGCCCTTTATATACGGCCTATGGGCAAGTAATGTATATCGTGACTCCAGCTCGCCTGGAGGATACGATAACTTGCAATAATGTCCTTTCAGCTGGCAAGGGATGGGGCATTATTAACTGGGCGCCTGTTTGTGACCAGGGCACAGCAAACAAGATCCACGTATTACTGTCGCGGTGAGTATAGAGGGGTACAAAGTAAGCCAGCGAGGAGCGGCCATAGTATACACCCAAACACAGTTACTTCCCAACTTTCATCTCTGCTCTCCCAAACGCGTCCAACGCCCTACGAAATTCGACCTCGGTGATGACCGCTGATGAAGAATCTCGACGGTGACCATGATACGTGGATCTTGGCGAGGACGCCCGTCTGGAGAACAGTAGAGAAAGGAATCTCGAGGGCGGTAGAGGGTCGTAGCTTCCGATGGACAAATCAATAAGTAAACAAGGTAGCAATGTACACATAGGGGATAGCTCACTATATCTCCGATAACCGGATCTGCCATGGTGGGAAGCCATAAAGCTCAAGCGATTTTGGGAGCGTGATGCTTGGCATGAGCACGGAAAGGAAAGATCCAGTCCTCTTAGGGTATATAAGAGGGTGGACGATGAGAAGCTCCGGTTCAGGCAGTTCCGCTGTGAAATTTTCAAATAAATATAGTCCATTAATTGCCCCAGTCCGGTGTCGGGAAGAGGGAGACAAGACGGACCTTGCAAGACGGCGTTAAGATCAGCAATTCGCACCTGAGGTAGTGCTGGTGTAGGCGATGAAGATGATGTTTGTTGTTGGAACGCAAGCTGTCGCGCTGTCCGCGCGAGGGCAGGTTTCCCTTGATCCCTGCATATGAGATTCACCCTCAACGGAGGCTCCGGCGTATGTAGGCCATTCCTGGTGCGTTTGCGTAGGTTGAAACTGCTCGACGTTGAAGTTACCGAGGAGGCCGCATCGGGGCGTTCCAGTCTGCGCGGTACTGAGAGAGAAACGATGGGTGTGATTGAGGATGTTGATGAGATCGAAGAAGCAGTGGATGTCGTTTCAGCATCTGATGCGGGAGGGGTGAGGGGATATTGGACGTGTGAAGGTATCGCCATTCCCAAGGTGGGTTGAGATGGCAAGAAATGTGGGGCGCGTATGGATGGCATCAAGTGTGTGCTCGGTGGTAGCGCGTCGATGATAGCTTCGGTGTTGGCTTTAAGCACACCTAACGCCAAAAATTCAATGAGCCATCGGAATGCCAATGTGTAGGAGCAAACTGCGAACCTTTCTCATCATATATGGTGAGGGTGTCCACCCCAGCTTCGCAACACCAGTCGGCCATCTTTTGGGTGCAGTCAATCATATCAGCCACTACAGTAGCATCCTCTTCATCTTCCAAGTGTAACACGATGGCCACATGCCCTGGAATCTGTTTCCGTTGAGAGTCGACAATTGGAAGCGGTCTGGATCTTGGCACGAGACATTTGAGGAGCAAGAGGAAAGAGTAGAGAAAGTGCCAGATATGCAACAGTGCGCGAGCAATAACGCTCATTTTAGCAGACCTAGTATTAAAGAAGCCGAGAAGATGGGCAATGGTCCTGGAAGTAGCGGCTGTTATCAGGTTATTAGAGCTAAAGGAAGTTATGCATGGGATGGTCAAGATCACAATTCAGGGTGCACGTTGATTCCACGTCGGCGCCCGGGATCATTGGCCGGCAACGGTCGTCTCTTTGTCTGAACCGTACTTCAACCACTGTCAACTCCCCACTGTCCATCAGCAAATCTTTTCTAATATCTCAGTTATCTCTCTGTCTGGTCTCAGCAGTGGATATTACAAAATGCCAGGCTGGTGCATCAATTTGCCCTCAATACACTCAGTACTTGACCAGTACTCCGACGCTGGTTCCTCTACGGGATACGATAATGAGATTGGTTGCGCCGAGAAAGTGATAAATATCAAGCATGGTCAGTTTCTGCCTACGTTCACATCTTTCCTGGGCGTCCAAAGGTATCCTTATACATATGAAACCTTAGAGGGCGACATGGACTTGGACATGGATGTGCCGATGCCGAACCTCGTCGAGGTCACGAATGCTGTCGCCGATTCTGAATCTTCGGCAAGTCATATCCTGTTATGCGCTTGGAACCCACAGGCTCAACATCCCAAATCTATGCAGCCCATGGAACTTGGGGTTTCAGCCATGTGGGTTTTTGTTAGCTCTAGTTCGAACGTTTCTTGATGACAATGTTGTTGAATGGCGCTAACGTGACCACCATCCATCTCCCAAACAGCTCAAACGAGCCACTTGGGAACATTCCTGTCAACGGCTTACCCCGCCTCGCACTATCATCGTTCAACTCCCATTTGATCAGTATACCAAATCCCAAAAAACCAGTCGCGTTAGGTTACTATTGCGATATGTATCAAGGGCTCTATGCGCCCACACGGCTCAAGTTGGCCTTGAAGTGTCCCCGACTCTTAGAAGGAACCACCCAAGCCGAAGACGTTAAGCGAGTGCGTACTCTGAATCTCTGTTGTTTAGTCAATTATGCATGTCTTATCTCACGCTTGTTGATATATAGCGATATAAGCGAGAAGCAAAAACGTGGTTGTCTTTAAACCATATTAACGTTCTACCATTCTACGGAGTCATCGAGCTATCTTCTATAGCCTATCTGGTAGCCCCTTGGGTAGCGCTCGGAGACCTCTCCAAGTTCTTAGCCGCCCGACTAGAATACTTGGAACATGATTCGCCTACCCAGGGATCTGTTTCTCACCAACGCGCAGCCTTTTCTGCTTTCGATGAAACTGCTACCGTAAGCTGAAGACCTGCAGCTTCGAATGCTGTCCTACCCCTTAACACCATTTTATGGCCACAGATCCATGGGATCGCATCAGGTCTTGCCTACCTACATGCATGTGGTGTGATCCACGGGGATATCAAGGCAGCGAACATCCTCCTGGCCGATTCCCTCACCCCATTACTCGGTGACTTTGGGTTGACAAAAAGTCCTGAATTCAATGCCACATCCCCGGGGCTTAAGGGTACTGGAACATCGAGGTGGAAGAGCCCAGGATTGACAGACGATCAGCCGAGGACGACAAAAACCGACATTTATGCCCTAGGGATGACGATTGTTGAGGTAGGCCACACCTGCATTACTTAGATCCCAACACTCGCTGACTCTCACCCATCCGTGGCCCGCTGCAGATTTTGACAGGGCGAGAACCATTCCCACATCTCCATTCTAACTTCAAGGTGTGCAATGTGGTCATTCAGGGCCAACGGCCATCTTTTGAGCCACCTTCTCGTAACGGCAAGGACTTCATACCGCTATGGGAGCTTGCGGCGTCCTGTTGGGAGGTCGAAGCAAAGAATCGACCAACTGCTGCCAAGGTTGTAGGCCGTACCGTGGCCCACTTATCTACGGATGTAAGTCAGGGATATGATTGGAGCAAGCTCGTGCGTTGAATATTGATATTGTTCTCCAACGTTAGTCTCTACGTTGCATACCGATAAAAACTGACAGTAACGTCCCAAGCGATGGCGGCCCCGTCAAAGATCTAGCTTCCGGCTCGCGCGCTTCGGGGGAACACAACAGTCTAACGGCATGTCTTTCTAACGAGACTCCCAGCGAGGAACTGGAGGCGAACGACTCAGGCCTTGACTCCTCTTTCGGCGACGCTTCCGAACTCCTGAACATCGCCACTCTGCATCGGACGGAAGGACGTGATGGATTCGCCCTTTCGGTACTTCAAGCTGCATCTCAACAATTTCGAGGATTGAGCGATCGGAAAGGGATGGCCGTATGCCTGCGGGGCATTGGGGAGATTTTGCATCGGCTAGGACACGACGACGAGGCCACTTCTCCTTTAAATGAGGCGTTCTGGCTATACGAGGAACTTGGTGACAGATTTTTCATGGCGGAATGTGCCCAGATCACAGGGGACGTACTTAACGCATTGGGGAGGTTTGACGACGCGATCTCCAAATACACTGAGGGTTATAAACTGCTTCAACAGCTGGACGAACAAAGCAGGACGCTTCATGGACAGCAGACGATACCTTTGCCGCCAAATAGGTTCTCCAGCCCGGCCGGGAGAGGACACGAAGCCTCGAGGAGCAAAACGATCAAATCTAGAAACTCCATCGGCGAGCAAAATAGTCGAGTATCATACTCCCTGGGTCAGATCGGTGGGCGAAACTTCCACAATGGCAACAAAAACGCCGAGTACAACTCCGATAATCGAATGGCGATGGCTCGCTGCCTCGTTTCCATCGCAGACACTAAGACACGTCAGGAGCTACACGACCCTGCATGTACCTTGTATAGTGAAGCGGCCAACATCTACAGGGAACTGGGCGATCGAAGAATGACGGCTCGCTGCCTTGGTTTCATTGGAGACAGCGCGGGGAGTCGGGCTCACTACCACGACGCACTTACGGCGTTGAGTGAGACAGTCACGATATACAAGGACCTCGGTGATCGAAGCATGATTGCTGATACGCTCATTGCTATTGGATGCATCAGGGAAGATCAAGGGCAACACCACGATGCATGCACTTCGTATAGTGACGCAGCCACGATCTTCGAAGAGCTCAACAATCGAATAATGATGGCTGAATGCCTCCTTTACATTGGAAGGTCCATGAGCGACCAGGAGCGCTGTGACGACGCCCACACTTCATTACAGAAAGCGTACGCGATCTACTTGGAGCTCGGCAATCGGATCGGCGTAGCTGTCTGCCTCTATCACATTGGGGTGACCAAGAGCAGTCAGGGGCACAACGAAGAGGCCTGCACTTCGTGGGGCGAGGCAGCCGCAATTTACAGGGAAGTCGGTAATCGAAGAATGACGGCTCGCTGCCTCGGTTTCATCGGAAACAACAAGGAAAGTCAAGGGCACTACCACGGCGCACTTACGGCGTTGAGCGAGGCAGTCACGATATACAGGGACCTCGGTGACCAAAGCACGTTGGCTGATACACTCATCGCCATCGGACGTACCAGAGAAGATCAAAGGTACTATGACGAGGCATGTACTTCGTATAGTGACGCGGCCACGATCTTTGAGGAGCTCGGCAATCGAACAATGATGGCCGAATGCCTCTTTTACATCGGAAAGACCCGGAAAGACCAGGAGCACTATGGCGACGCATTTGATGCGCTGAGCAAGGTGTGGGCAATTGTGAAGGAGTCCAATGATCGGCGTGCGATTTCCACCTGTGTAAAAGCCGTTGAAGTGGTATTGGACGTATGGCGGCGATCAGAAAATTTGATCTCAAAGAGCTCAGGCCCTCTTGAGCCTCTTGGGGTATTGAACGAAACACGCAAACTGGTGGATAGTTTGTGCCGCACTGGAAAGGTCCGATGTCACTGGGAGCATTATGAAGCGGCTATGAGATCGTTCAACGATGCACAGAGACTGTTGAAAGGGCCGGAGGATGGATGAGGATCGGTGGGATAACCCGGATAATACTTCAAAATGCCATTTCAACCTGTTTGGTGAGCCCTCAATCACGCAATGCGCCTGCATTTCCCTTCTCGTACCTCATAGAGGCGTCTCTAATGGTTATAGTTGAATGACTGGGATGGCATGTACGAACTATATCTTGATATCCCTGTTTTCGTTTAAGCTACTTATGAGCCTAGTAGTGTTCACACTAGTCGTCGTAAGTTATAGGATCATACGTTACATATCAATAGGCCAGGTGCTCACAACAGAGCGTATCCAGCTTGGGGGCGCCGAACCGTTTGGACAGAAATAGGAAGCGAACCTATACCTCGCTCGCCATCGCGCGACGTAAATAAAATACGCGCACTGGAATCCATGTTGACCGTGTGTTCTTCTTCAACCATAATAACCCTGCACCTTATCTGCTATCACAGATTTAATCCTGCTCTCTGTTTAATTTCAGCGGCGGGCCCGTTCACTATCTCGAGGGTGGTAGTCTCAGATGTCAGCCGGTGGGATCAACGATCTGTTCTCGGCTTGCTCCGTGCTGAACTAATGGGTATAACACTGGCACAGATTATACGGCGTAAATACTGAATATCAAATAGAGACACCCCAGGGTAACAAGACAGTTAGTAGCGCTGCGCAATGTTAGGGCCGTAGTGTAGGATTCGCAACGCCGGGAGATATATATGAGTTTCTGGTCATCGTGCCATTAACAAAAGTAGAATTCGTCGTAGAGTTGAGGAAGCCATGGTCAATGGTCCGTTGCGGGGAAGATAAGACACGGCCAGCTGGTGCGCGAGGGTCCGATGTTTCTGGACTTCACTCGTTTCCGTTGTTGTGAAAAACAACGAGTGAGGTGTTCCTGGTAGCAAGAGAACCGCATGGAAAAATGGAGCCTCCAGTCTAACACATAGTCCGAATCGTATCGAGGGGTCTCAGCCAATGACACGCAAGGACGAACTTTGCGATAACACTGGAAGCGTCAACCCACTTTCCGCCTAATACTCATCTCCATCGTCAACAAAGACCCACAATCCAGATTGTGGAGCTTCCAGGCTCCTCGTTTGCAAAATTCTCAATCAAATCTGATATGGGCCGTCGCTTCCAGAAGTGGGCCACCCCAGGCGAACCAACAATGACATCGACACGCGCCGTGTACAGTGCGTCCAGGCCATCGGTGCCATTCGATGTGACAGATGATCGAAAGTGGACGTAGCACTGGTGGTGAAATAATACATATGCCACGGAATATGGTAGATAACACATCGTCACAAGGACCAATCATGCCTTGGTACCTTCCTCTAGGATCTTCGTCACAACGCCAGTTCCCACTAAACGGTAAAAGAGCAGGACACATTAGGAAACCATTATTGATGAGAAAGTGAAACAAGGAAGAAGGCGACGTACCAGTCCTACCACTCTCACGAAGGGTGAATCTAAAACGGACATGCGGATGTGGTGAGCCTTTGATGACCCTA
The DNA here is from genome assembly GCA_019633535.1 of Tulasnella sp. JGI-2019a. NCBI lineage: Eukaryota > Fungi > Basidiomycota > Agaricomycetes > Cantharellales > Tulasnellaceae > Tulasnella sp. JGI-2019a. Next base: position 54,342 of record WSUE01000104.1, read on the forward strand.
GGGCTGAAATGCAGAAAACAATCGGGGAGTTGTACGCACCGGAAACCAGCCTCCAGAGGAACGTCGTGGACGAGGTCACACACCATCTCGACGTTATCTCCGGGCATAACCATCTTGTTCCCCGCGTCCTCAGTACCCGCGGGCCACTGGAGGTCGCACGTTACGTCGGTTGTCCTGCTGAACATTTGAGGGCGGTAGTGGGCGGTGAAGGGATGATGGCGACCACCTGAAAAAGAAAGTAACATTAGGATATGATGTAATTAAGGGGTATTGTTATCGTGTACCTTCATCTTTGGTGAGCACGTAGATGGCGGCTTGGAACTTCTTGATAGACTTCATGGAGCCGGACGCGATGATGGCCTGACCTCGAGAGATCTGTTCGCGCTTGATGCCACGGAGGAGTGCGCCCATGTTGTCGCCAGCCTCGCCCTGTTTAATCAGGTTGATGTCAGCGAAAGAGTGTGGGAGCCCATGCACGCTTAGCGTACCCGGTCCAGCTCCTTGTGATGCATCTCTGTATTATGTGAACACGTTGGTAAGCCCATTACAATCGAAACGACGATGAGGACGCACCAATGCCAGTCAAGACAGTCTTGATGTGCGAGCCGAAACCAATGATTTCCACTTCGTCTCCCTTCTTGATGACACCACGTTCGACGCAACCCGTGGCGACAGTTCCTCGGCCCGAGATGGAGAAAATGCCTGAACCATAAACATGTCAACAATCCGAGCAAAGGGTTCGAAGAAATAACAGCGCGCACTCTCAATGGGCATGTAGAATGGCTTATCCAAGTCCCTGGCTGGCATCTCCAGCCACTTATCACACTCTTGGACCAACTTGATCACGCGTGCCCGCCCGATTCCGTCCGGTCCATCCTCTCTCCCATCCAACGCAGCCAAAGCAGAGCCCATGACAATCGGGGTCCCCTCGCCGTCAAAGCCATAGGTGCTGAGGAGATCACGCATCTCCATCTCGACAAGTTCGAGCATCTCTGGGTCATCGATCTGGTCGATTTTGTTAATGAAGACGACGAGCTTCTTAATACCGATCTGCCTTGCGAGGAGGAGATGTTCGCGAGTCTGAGGCATCTGACCGTCGGTGGCAGAGACGACAATGATCGCGCCGTCCATGGACGCAGCACCGGTGATCATGTTCTTGATGTCTACATTGTCTGTCAGTGGAAGATTGTGGTGGTTCGCTTCCAAACAACATACAATCTGCGTGTCCTGGACAATCGATATGACTGTAGTGCCTATTGTCTGTCTCATATTCCACATGTGCAGCATTGATAGTGATACCTCGTGCCTTCTCCTCAGGCGCCTTGTCGATGTTCGCATAGTCAACGAACGCGGCATTCCCACTCTCAGCGAGGACCTTAGTAATTGCTGCCGTCAGCGTTGTCTTGCCGTGATCGACATGCCCTATTGTTCCGATATTAAGATGGGGTTTCGTGCGGGTGTAGACTTTGGAGTCGTTGAAGGAGCGTGATGGAGACTTATAGAGAGCTACCAGAATCGTACGCGTCAGGTGTTATTGCTTAACCACGATAGGCATACATGCTTACACAAGCGACTCGGTGTGGCTTTTGGGAGTGTTGTACGGAGGCATGCGCGAGTCGCAGCAGTGGCAAGGGATCGGGTCAACAACGACGACACTGGAGAGAAACGGTGTAAGCAACAAAGCACGCGGGTAACAGGCACTAGACATTACCTCTCACTGTCGAAGAAGATTGTCTGCAAAGTTGGGATGATATCCGTGTCGCGAGCATTTTAGATTGTCGACGCAATGATCTCAAAAAATGGGTAAAGAAGGGAACGATGGTGTTGATCTATGTTTGTCCTTCGCCAAAACCAAGCCCTACCACCCTGAGACCCGACAACCGATATGTTCGGGTTACCACCTTCCTACCACACCAGAGTGGAGTGGCGTATACATTATTCACGCTACCCCACGTTAAGGTATTTTTGGAAATAAAACGGTTTATAAACGTGTGTTTATTGTAACTTATGGGGGTGTTATATGTAAGCATTGCATAGTGAGCGGTGTCCCGACTTGAGCCTTTAGCGTGCTTGGACAAGTTCCTTTGGTGTTTCGAATTGTCCATCAAATTCCGGAACCCACCATATCTCAAAGCTCTCGTAGAGCCGCGCGCTAGTCATAAAGCGCCAGCACTAGATGCACACCAGGAAGCATACTCACCTCCATCGTCCCTTCGGACATCATTCTTTGACTGATGATTTACTTAGCCACACCACACCACACCATTCGGTTGGTGGAGCTCATTGTACCATATTTATCAACCTTTCGTCTAGCAAAGACTAGAGGTAGTGATTAAATCTGGGGTTTTTTCGCAGCCGGAGAGTGTCACTTCATGTGTTCAATATTGCATTGACATGTTCAGTATATCACTTGGTATATGTCACCTACCCCAATTCTGATACGCAGCTCTTGCTGAGCACAAGTGGTTTAAAAATACCTCAGTGTGCTATAAACATGTTCCAATCGTTGAACCATTAGAATGTACCCTAAGTGAATACGCTATCATTTGACTAGCGAATCTGAGTGACCGCCTGCGGGCGGTATCTATCACCCTCACGATCGCGGGGATCATGAGCAAGATAACTTCGTAACCTACGTCGTAGTCGTCGTAAGTAGGACACGATCTATAAAAGATCTGCAAGGCCAAAGTGGGTAGTAGAATAAAGTTTTCCCGGGCTCTGAAGGCGGCTCGAGGTAACGTAACGCAACATATAAGGAAGATCAACATGCTAAAATTTCCATCAGCATTCGTAGTACCCATATGGTCTAGCGGAACTAAAGCTCGGGTCAGCGGCTTTGATGATGAAAGGGTTAAACAAAGGCTTACTAATTGAGACACCTTGCGCAATGAAAGCCATGAAAGCCGTGACCGCACAGGGGGGAGTGCAGTGGGTATGTGGAAGATGGAGGGCACGCGGGAAATGGGGCGCTTGATCATCTTCATAGCGAGAGGCGCGGTAGGCCGCTTCGACGGGTCCGATACCCAGCATGCAGATGCGATACCCCACAACGATGCAAAATCTTGGCCTAGGCGAGACGGTGGCTCCCAGGACGGGCGCTGCCCATTGAGGATAGCGAAGATGAACGGAACTTGAACGAGATCAGGTAACGGGACGGATCCCGTCAAAACCTGCTCCCGCAAACAGGTCAGTCTTTAACCGAAACGTGGCACACGAAGCGTTACATACCTCAACAATGGTCATACTAAATGCATAGATATCACTCTCGAACGTCTCTGGCCCGTGTGTCATCGTCTCCGGACTCATCCACCTCCAAAAGTGGATCGTGGTGGAAGTTGCATTACGGATATCCTCCATTTTGGTGAGCCCAAAGTCGCATACCAAGGGGTTCAGCTGTGAGTTCAACAAGACGTTTGATGCCCTCAGGTTCCCGTGCACGACGTGAAGGTCATGAAGGTATGCAAGCCCTGAAGCAATGCCGTGTATCTATGCGAGTGAAAATAGTCGGTGCGAGTATGATGGACTCTCACTGAAAAAATGCATTACTTACAACATCAGACTCTCGGAAATCTATGTAGGCTTCCTTTCTAGGGTCATCGTCTTGGCAACTAAGGTCGCCACCCAGGAATGACAGGCGGTCCGCAAGAAATGTTGAGAGGCTGCCGCGGTCCATCCACTGCGAAACTACACAGGTCTCATCGCGAATTTTCACTACCCCGTAAAACGGGAGGATATTTTCGTGCCTGAAATGGGACCACGTCTTGGCGTCGCTGGCGATTCTCTGGCGGTTGAAGAATGTTAAGTGTGATATCTTTTTAATGTAGGATAGCAGTTTTACGTACTCGTGCAGCAACATGGGAAGCGACGGGGGTGGAGAACTTGAGTCGCTTGATTGCCAACCTCTGACCGGTTGGGACATATTGTCCAAGGAACAACTCGCCAAAGCCGCCACCACCCACTGGCCGTGTCGTGTCGGGGATGGCGATAAAGTGTGCATCGCTCGTTGACAGGCGGAGTGAGACCGACCTCGGCTAAAGTAATTTCAGCCGAAGCCAATGTGGCACATATTGAACAATGTCCTATCATAAAACTTACATGACCCTCGGAAAGAGTTTGCGCGGTAGGTCGATTCGACGCGGTTGACTCCCAACATGCAGATGCGATACTCCATAACGGTGCAAAGTCTTGACCTAGGCGAGAAGATGGCACGTGGGCGGGGCGTCGACCTTCGATAATCGCGCGGATGAACGAATAACGTCCTGAACTGGGAAACGGGGCAGATCCCGTCAAGAGCTGCTCTCATAAACACATCAGTCGTTAATCGAAATATATAACTAACACATTAGACATGTACTCACTTCAACAATAGTCATACCGAATGCATAAATATCGCTCTCCATCGTCCTTGGCCCACCGTTCATAAGCTCCGGGCTCGTCCACCTCCAACCGTCACATTCCATCATCGCTGCATTATCGACGTCCAGATCGGTCAACCCGAAGTCACATATCAAAGGCTTCAACTGTTCGGTTAATAGGATATTCGACGCTTTTAGGTCTCCATGGACCACATCACGTTTGTGAAGGTACGCAAGTCCTGAAGCAATTCCGTGTATCTTCGCAAGTGAAAATAGTTAGCACAAAAACGGTCAACCTGCACCGACAGACATATTGGCTTACAATATCGGATTCTCGGAAATCCATATAAGCTCTCCTTCTAGGGTCATCGCGCTGGTGACTAAGGTCGCCATACAGAAATGATAGGCGCTGTACAATAAACCTTGAGAGACTGCCGTACTCCATCCATGGCGAAACCAGGTACATCCTTTTTGAAACCTCCATTACCCCGTAAAACGGGACGATATTGTCGTGTTCGAAATGGGACCAAGCCTTCGCGTATCTGGCAAGAATCTGTGGGTGGAAGGAGGTGAGCACAGCGTCTTTAGTGTAGCGTGGTGGCATCGCTCACTCGTGGAGTATCTGCAGCCGTGGAGGGCCGAAGCCGCTTCATAGCCAGCCTTAGGCCGGTTGGGATAAACGTCCCTAAAAATAAGTCATAGATGCCATTATTGTCCCTTGGCCGGGCTTGTTGAGGGAATACGATCCAGCGTGCGTCGTTCGTCGACAGTTGGAGTGACACCGACCTTGCTGGCTGAAGTACAGAGTTTAGCCAGAATGGATTTAAAAGAACGTTTTATCGCACAACTCACATAGCTCTTGCAGATGGCTCGTGCGGTGGGTCGCTTTGACGGATCCGATACCCAGCAGGAAGATGCGATGCTCCATAGTGGTGCGATATCCTGGCCAAAGAGAAAAGATGGCTCACAGGGTGGGCGTTGACCATCGAGAATTGCGCGAATCAACGGGACGTCAAATAGACCAGGAAGCGGGGCGGCTCCCGTCAAGACCTACCCATAAGCACGTCAGTCCTAAACAAAGCACATAGTACAACGCATTTACCTCGACAATGGTCATGCCCAACGCATAAATATCACTCGCCATCGTCTTCTCACCACCGTTCATTAACTCGGGGCTCATCCACCTCCAAGATCCGGCACCTTTCAACACTGTAGATGTTGCATTATGGATCTCTTTCATTTTGGTCAACCCAAAGTCACATATCAACGGCTCCAGCTGCCCTGTTAATAGGACATTCAGTGCTTTTAGGTCTCCGTGAACGACGCTTTTTTCGTGAAGGTAAGCGAGCCCTGAAGCAATGCCGCGTATCTAGGTTGGGGAGAATAGTCGGTGCGACAACAATAAATGTACACCAACAGACGGGCTGCTTACAACATCGAATTCCTTGAAATCCATGTAGGCCCTGTTTCTAAGGTCATTATGCTGACGCGCAGTATGGTGGCCTTCAAGATATGATAGACGCTGTGCGACAAACCCCGAGAGGCTGCCATACTCCATCCACGGCGAAACCAAGTACGTTTCGTTCGAAATTTCCACTAGCCCGTAGAATGAGAGGATATTGTCATGCTTGAAACTGGACCATATATTCGCTTCTCGTACGATTCTCTAGCAGTTCCAGGGTGGTAAGCGAAATCTTCTAGTATAGAATTAGCTTTACGCACCCGTGTTGTGACTTGGGAAGTAACGTGCGTGGAGAACTTGGGCCGCTTCATTGCCAACTTTTGACCGGTGGGGACATATGTCCCAAGGAACAAGTCGCAAAATCCGCCACCACCGACTGATCGTGTCGGATCTGGTATAACGATTAAGTGCGCGTCGCTCGTTGACAGGTGGAGCGGGACCGAGCTCGCCGGCTATAGCAATTAACGTGGGCACATTGAAATGACTTCGTATAACGCAACTCACAAGAAGGTTTCGAGACGTGCTGGTACCAGACGCTATTTCAGCTTAGACCAAGTCTGTTCATTGAACCGTCGCACCTTTCCTCCTCATGCAACGGAACGACCCCCTGCGGGTTTACTCCCACTCCAACGCCTTCCATTGATACTATATGAAGAGAATAATGAGAGGTTGGGGAGATGCTCGTCGGTGAATGGGCAATAGATAAAGTACTAATGAGGGCATGTGACCGCTGCACAGCAATGCAATACAATGAAAGACTCATTTCACGCTGCGTTCGTCCTGCCCCTCGAAGACTGGATGATCTCCCATGCGCCTTCTAGAATTGCAAAATGTTTTCTGTAACGACCTAAAGTTTCCCACCGTCGCATCGCTTGGCCCTTTTAGATCACAGGAGACCAAATAGTTCAGCCGTAATCATTGACAGAGAGGGCTCCGACTAGCGACTTATGCAGAAGGAATGCAATTATGGTCACTCGAATCTCGAAACCACCACGCAGCGAGCCTGTCGATTGAGCAACATGGCCTCTGGTAAGTTTGGCATTCCATCTAGCCTCATCTAGAACAATCAAGGTCAACGTTGGACCTCGACTAGAGGGGTAGTTTTGCACGGCCGTAACGTAGTGTAGAGGTCAAGTGTCACATTATTTCTAACGAAGTAGAGAACTGTCAACATGGATCTAGTAGACGATTTGACAGACCAGGGACCACCAAAGGTATACAGGATAGGAGGGCGCTTTCGACGATGGAATGGGGCAGTCGGTGAGAGAGAGAACAAGTATGAAAGAAGATGTAACTTTACAACGTATCGCTGAATTATCCGTGCCTATTGAGGGCATCATCGGCTTGTTTTGACGTCCGTGAAAAGAGGCAGGACAGCAGATGGTCAACTCGAGTAATAACTGGTTAAGAAGGATGAGGGCCGCACGTAAACCTAGTAGCATAATCAGCCAGAATGTTAAATAAATAGAGGAAGGGATGACATACAACTCAACGTTTCACGAAGTCGGGGTGAACTTGTGCTTGATTCGCTGCACCCCGTCGCTCATACCCTTTCCACTACCTGTAACCCCGACTGAGATGAGAAAAGAAGTCAGTACACAGCCTACCATAACTCGCCTCATAGAGAATAATACACACCTCTACCATGAGCATTGTCAGGACTCTGGAAGATACTCTTGCCTTGCAAACCAGCGATCACGACACCTTTCTTCTCGCCCTTTTTGGCAAATTTCTGCCAGGCCGCCTGTTTGCCATTCTGCTCCGCTGCCTTTTGCGCCCGAACCTCCACTCGCTTTTCATTCTTGACCTTTTTCCGTGCAGCCTCCTTCTCTTCTTCCTCGGTCAACTTCCGCTTTTTCGTCGAGGGTCCCGCGTTATCCGCGGCAGCATAAGATGCGGGGAGGGGCTTGACGTCTGCAGCAGCGACGAGCTCGGTAGAGTTATATCCCTTGAAAACGACGCTGTACACTCGCCGGTCTTCCGCCCCGCCGATCGAAGTGATCCGTGCGGGGTACCATTTGCCATCTCCCGAGTATTTAGCCAGCGCCTCATCCCCCGCACTGAATGTGACCGATGACACTGCAACTGTCTTGTCGTGTGATTTCGATTTGGACGAAGACGCAGCGGTGGATGCCGAGGCGGCGGTGGCTGCTTCTGCTTGTTCTAGGGCGGTTTCGGTGAGGCTGATGAGCTCTTTGAGTTGGGAACGGAGGGACGTTAGTTCTTCGTTGGAAGGATCAGAGACTAGAGCAAGCTCCACTTGGGAGAGCTGAACCTGGTAAGTCTCGAGTTCTAGTTTAAAACTACGTATCAGTCGACATCAATAATAAACAATCAGGCCGGGATATACCTTTTCGGTCCATTTTTGCTGGGATAGTGACTACTAGGGCGGATTAGTGCTTCGGGAAGATTAGGGGATGTGGTCGTGATTCAGTCGAACCTCTCCGTGTTTACCAACCAGATTTTACATTGAACTGAGGCGACGCCCACTGCTCTGCTCTGATTTCACCCCGAATATGATGATACCCGGTACAGCGCATAATCAGAACGGTAGAACTCAGTAATACCTCTGTCATCAATCACCTTCCTATCCATCCCGAAGTCAGACTTGGACATTCTGCTGACATCTCCTCGAGTACCCGATACGGCCCGTGCAGGGATATATAATACTGTATCGGAAAGTGGAAGAACGGAAGGAGCCGGAGCGTGCGCTTCCATCGCTCGTGATTGCGGTCATTATGAAAGGCTCGCTTCAAAGCCCCTATCTTCCCAAGTACTAAAGTAAGCATGTCTTCCCTCCTAGAAGTCCTTTACAGACTGATCGCCTATACCATCTCCATCACTCCATCCCTGATGTCTCAGAACATGAATCTCGAAGGTCAAACGTTCAAGCACCAATCAAAGCTGCCAAAGCTCCCGATCCCGCCGCTCGAGGACACTTGCCGACGGTATCTACGTGCCCTCGAGGGCCTTCAAGACCCCCTCGAGCATGAGCGGACTAAGAGAGCCGTCGAAGAGTTTCTGCATGGCGATGGCCCCAGAGCGCAGGAGATGCTCAAGGCCTACGCCGCGGATAAGATTAGGTCTGGACTGGGCGTTCTGCTTATTGACGTTCCCGATCTGAAGCCACTCCCTTAACAATAGTTACATCGAAGAGTTCTGGTATGAGTCGTATCTCAGTCAAAGCGATCCCGTCGTCCTCTCGTTAAACCCGTTCTTTGTCCTTGAGTGAGTACCGTTACATTCACAATGTAATGTCAGTTACCGACCTTATGTCGCCATATAGAGACGACCCAACTCCTGCGAGGGGAACACAACTTCCCAGAGCAGCGTCCTTGATATCATCGTCTTTGGGATTCGTTCATGACGTCCGGGCTGGAGTCCTCGAGCCGGACACAATGCGTGGCGTGCCCCTCGATATGCAACAATATACGCAATTGTTCGGCACAGCGCGTATCCCTACGCATCACGGGTGCCGTATGGAGGTTAGTCACACCTCTCGCCATGTCGCAATTCTTCGCCGGGGACAATTCTGTAGGTCCTGTCCCTTTCCGTATGGACCCTTCGGGACCTGACATCTCGACCTCAGATTATTTTGACGTGCTTGACAGTCAGAATCGGCCGGTCCTCACCGAACGGGAGATCGTGCGCAACCTTGAGGCCATCGTGGCTGACGCCGATCAGACGCATGACCGAGAGGTAAGCAGTTGGCTGACACGATATGCACCCCTCAAAGTGCTCACGTCTCCGCTCGCTTAAAAGGTAGCGAAAGGCTCCATTGGCATCCTCACGACAGAGAACAGGAAGAATTGGTCTGCGCTCCGAGATACCCTCCGGCGAAACCGGAACAACGAGTCATGCCTACAGATCGTAGATGAGGCCCTATTCATCGTCTGCCTGGATGTGACATCTCCGAAGACAAGCTCCGAGCTGTGTAGTAATTTCCTCTGTGGAACATACGAGCTTCACGAGGGCGTGCAAGTAGGAACGTGCACAAATCGGTGGTATGATAAGGTTGGTCACTTACCTTCAAAGTCATTGTCTAAACTCCAACGCGCTGACGGCATTTACTTAGCTCCAATTGATCGTGTGCAGTAATGGCGCTGCGGGCATCAACTTTGAGCATACAGGGGTGGACGGACATACGGTGTTGCGTTTCGCAGCAGGTGAGCGAGGCTGCTGTCGGCCTCGCTCTGGATTGCTGGTCAGCTCACCTTTTGATACTAATGCTTCATAGACATGTTCACCGAAGGCCTTATGGGTCTGGCAAGGTCTATCAATCCCAGCGCACCCACGCTCTTCAAAGCCCGTCTCTCCCCGCACGCTAAATCATACAAAGCCAAAGCAGGCTCAAAGCTCGATGAACAGCCGGAGCAAATCGACACCAGCCCCAAGAAGCTCGAATGGTCGCTCTCGCCGGATCTCCTCACTGCTATCCGGTTCGCCGAGACCCGACTGAGCGACTTGATCTGTCAGAACGACTGCGCGGTGTTGGAGTTTAAGGGCTTTGGGAAGAACTTCATCACGAGGCATGGGTTCAGCCCCGATGCGTTCGTTCAGATGGCGTTCCAGGCCGGATACTACGGGCTTTACGGTTCGTGTAGATGGGAACACTCTGGTGATTGGAGCAAACTCTGATATATTTTGATCCTCAGGGAGGATCGAGTGTACGTACGAGCCGGCGATGACGAAAGCATTTGGACACGGCCGGACAGAAGCTATCAGGACTGTTCAGCCAGAGAGTGTGGCGTTTGTCAAGACGTTCTACTCAGATGCTACGGCTCAGCAGAAGATCAAGACCCTGCGGAAGGCATGCGAGATGCACTCTCACATCACTAAAGAGTGTAGTAAGGGACTGGGACAGGATCGGTAAGCATACAACTTACATATATAGAAGAAACTGCTTGCTTACGGAAATTCCCGGCCGATGCATGTGATTATTTCCTCCGTCAGTCATCTGTACGCGATGTACTGTCTCCTTCGACGGGAAATGGAGGCCGGTTCATCCGGCGTATCTTCTCCGCGTGCACCGTCCCCAACTAACGCTCCACCTGCGGTTATCGACAATGGTGCGCATAAGCCGAAGAAGACACTGCCTGGAATCTTCACAGACTCAGGCTACGCGACTCTCGGGACCAGCATCCTCTCTACTTCCAACTGCGGCAACCCTGCCCTCCGCCTCTTCGGCTTTGGCCCCGTCGCAGCGGATGGATTCGGCATCGGGTACATAATCAAGGACGACGCCATCTCAATCACAGCGACGTCCAAGCATTTGCAGACTCAACGCTTGTTGTCCACTATCGCGGGTTATCTGCTTGAAGTACAGAAGATTATCGTAGCTCAGCATCGCGCCGCGAACGAGCGCAATGGTGCCTTTGTGGACCATTCAGGAACGTTGCGGGACTCGAGGTCGGGCAAGGCGTTGGTTGTACCGCCTTTGTTTGCCGATGAAACTGAAGCAGGCCCGTTGACCCCCAATCCGGAGGAAGATGGTGATGCCTTGGGTGAGTGTCTGATTGACAATCTGGGCTTTGGATACTGATGAAGTTTCCTACTTTGAAGCGGATGGCTATTCCTTCTTTGACAGTGTAAGCTTTACCGCTGAGAATTTGTCATCGTACATTGTCTGATGCAGTGTACTATTTCTTTAGGGCGAGATCGAGAGGTTCAATGCTAAGAGATATCGCGAGCGACGACGCCCTGGTGAGTTCTATGTCAGGAATGGACCGTGCGAACCACTGACGGCCCGCATTCTTGCTTAGGTCGGATACTGCAGATCGCGGAGTATTGATCGGTTCTAATTTGAAAATCAATTGTTCTGATTGTACATTTACACTATCTCGAAACGAATGATGTGAGGAGTTTGAAGATCAAGCCGACAACGTCACCGCCTCCATTGCCACTAAACCTCCCGCAATTAAAATTGCTCATCGCCTTATCATGGCTTGAATCCCTCCCGTGACTGTACCATGTAGCACCAGAAACCACGAGAACGGCGCGTGATTAACCACTCGCTCTACGACTCTACTCGACCAATCACGATCCACAATGATGTGGCCCGCCTACATTCTCAAGGCTTTTCGCCAAACCCTGCCTCACAAGAACAAGCATTATAGCGTTTACAACAAGCTTCTGGGTCGTGATGGCTTTCCAGAAGAAGGAAAGTAACAGGCATCTCACAAGACAGGATCGAGGTTTTTAACCCTCATAGATACACCATCGAGCTCTTACACGCTCTGCCATCTGCGCAGATTGGAAGGGCCGAATCGGCCGACCTTCGTGTCATATGTCGTTACAACCGCTGCCGAAGATGAGCTTGCTCTGTTCTCGTGGTCGACATCAAACCACCTGACCATTACAACGCGATCTCAGCCTCGCGGACGACCAAATCTGCGATCACTTCATTGCGCCCATGCAATCCGTTGCTCGTCCCTATCTCTATGAACTCGGCGTAATGGGCCAGCGTTTCGCCGCCTAACGCGTTGCGATAGCTATTGGAGAGATCGAGCCTTCTTGCCTCCTACATCGTCAATCGTACATCACCTTATGGCGCTAACCTTGCGAGACAACGACGTGTCGACACCGGAAGGTTTTGCAAAGTGGATGGTGGATACGGCTGTCAAATATCCTCCATATTAGATCCGTGAGGAGCTTTGGTACGCACACTGCAAGGCTGGGTGTCCTCTTGAACGATTCCAAATTTCCCACTTTGATCAACGACTGCGGGACTCCAACTAGGATTAAGTTGACTTGAGGACCTCCAGCCATCGCGGGTACTAGCGCCAACGCTAGGATTATAGCCACCAACACTAGAAAATTATCAACGACGATCACAATGGACTGAAATCATTAGAGGCTAATCCCCATCGAGGATATCTGTGGCGTTTACCGAGTCGCGGGCTGCAATCGCCAGCTGAGACGCCTTGGCGAAGGTCTATCAACTCAGATGACCCGTCGCCGAATCCTCGCTTTTGCTTCAGTGCTGGATATCAGTTTGTGGCCCTCTACTACGTGTCGATTGGATCCCGGCTGGTTCGCTAGGTATCACGGCCTGGGATGTGGGGCGACCCTCTTTGAGCGTAATACTTCTATCTTCTCAGTTGGTGTACCTTCTCCAATCTACTCTCCGATCTTCGAGACTGTATTCAATGGTTTCGAGCTCGCCGCTGACGGAACCGCTTGTGGTCTCTCCCCAATGCCCATGGTGATCATATACACCTGCATTGCCAGTAGTGCAATCGCTTTTTTGACGCAGCGGTTCAGTTCCTTACAAACGCCATTGAGATAAGACGGGCTAGACAGTTATGCCTGGGTGAGAAACCACAAAGAATCATGAGCGGTGTCCTGAGATCTCAAAGGTCAAGGGATGAGACGTGTGATCCAATCCACTTGACGAACACTCCCTCCGCTTGCCTTACCGTCAACTCCAGCCACCACTACAACCAAAAGCGCCCTTAATTACGCTCACCCCTAAAAAAAAAAAATCCTCAACAAGCATATTTAAAAACCGAGTCGATCAGTGGCGTCTAACCGGCTCGACGGAAGCAGAGGCATTAGGTGGAATCTGCGGGATCATTAAACCCAATATCAAGGTACCAGGATGTGGCTCCTACATGCTAGGACTACTTGACACGCGACCTTCGGTTGCTTCAGGGGTGTTAATGTCCTCGGCCCGCTATGCATATGCAGATTGGTCGAACATCACCCGCTTGCAGACCTACCTAACCCTGTCTCTGCCACAAGGGGCGCACCTTCGAACGCCTCGCTGGATGGATTCAAATGGTCTATCTTCGGGGGCTGTGATTCAAATGTAGCCTTCGTTGAAAGGTGTGAACACAGAGTGGGTTGCCAGATTGGATTAGCCCTCTTTCCTTTCCATCATCTCACGGCCTTTTTTACCTGCCATCCATCCAATTGGGCCATTCCCCTGTGTATGATTGATCCATGCAACAGTGTCCAGTGATTGATCACAACATCTTTTCTTTCTCGGGGTTTGCACACGGGAAACCCTGGTCGACGAAAATCCTGCTCGCTCCCAGCCCTCATCTGCAATGTCGACACCCTGTTCCAGCAATCCAACGCAATAGCTCTCCGTTTTAAGCCACGCAAGGGAAACAATTTCACCGATTTGGGCGCGAGATCGAGACTTGTGAATACTCGGCCCGGATCGGTCGCATCGGAAGGATACGGAACTTTCTTGGAACTCCACACACGTAACATAACCGCTGATAACGACAAAAAGGAGGCATGCAGTTTCTATACATGAAGTTGCTAGGAGGGCGATGAGCACCGCATGCTTCACTTTCTTATCCCCCTCCACAACAGGGTACTCTTGAGTACCACGTTGTAGGCGGGTATAATTAGAGACAAGAAAAGGCGGTGCCTGGTATCTCTTCAAGAAGTTTCAATACTTCTGCCTTCTTTGGGGGAAAACCGGGACTCGCCAGCTGAGCTAACCTCTCAGTCCTGACAAGCGGCTCCCACAGGGTTGGCTCCCTTATCTTTCCGCTCGATCCACCTGGGACGGACATGTGCAGAGCCCACCGTCTGCGTGGCCTCACTCGGTTCCAACCTACACACCTACATGCAAAATTGTTATCTCCACGAGTGAAGCCTGAGTGGAGCTTTTTAGAGGCTTCGGACGTTTTGATGCGATTCTTCCCCCCCCCCCCCCCGGCAGTAAGAATGCTACCGGGCCGCCGCTTTATATACTGGGCGCTTTCCTCTCACACGACGTGTGAGACTGCATTCCCCCTCTGCTTTGACTTCGGGTTTTTCTGCTGCTGCCACTACTTTCGCTACTGAACCTCTTCGAGGTGAGGCGATCCAATGGTCGACTGGAAAAGTCCCGCCACGCTTGCCGCTGAGGGTGTCGCGATCTCCAAGGTATGCAACCTATCAATTAATTAGGGCGAGAAGTCCATTGTTGGTTCTCCTTTGTCTTTCCGAAATCTAACACCTCAAAATATCGATCGTTCAAGATCGACCTCGTCATGCTTGGGATGTACGTCTGGGAGTGCATGTCATCTGCGTGGTTCGAGATCGAGGTCATCAGGGGCAAGAGGACGTTCAAATGGCCAATGCTCATATATTGGTGGTCGAAGTACTTCACTTTTTGGTTCATCGTCTCCATGTGAGTGTTTTCTCTCTCGCTTAAACGTTTGAACCGTGCATAGGGTTCACCACATTTTCGTCTGAAAGCAACATCATGCTGCAAGTAACGACCCCAGTTAATTGCATGGCCATGAGCACGTTCATCGACTTTAGCGGCAGGACGGCCATCGCCGCCGCTTCACAACTCCTCTTGATGCGTAGTCTGGCGCTGTGGCATTTGGACCCGCGGGTTACATACCCCATGATCCTCGCGAGTTTTGGGCAGTGGGCGATCTTGCTCCACAATATGTTCATTACCAAAGAAGCGTGGTCGTATGAGCAGAAGACGTGCATCATTACCTCTGTGGGCGCGGATTGGACAAAGGTCCAGTTCATTTATAGTATGTCCACTTAAGTTATTCCAGGAGAAAACAAACTGAAGTCCTCCCCCTTTGATGGTTGAATAGCTATGTGCTTTGACTTTATCGTCCTCTGTCTCGCGCTCCGAGCCCTCCTCAAACTTCCTGGAGTATCTAGTTTATGGAAACTCCTCTTCTTCGATGGACTGGCCTACTTCCTCAGTACGTTCCGCTTCCTCTTCCACCAGACAAACCGTACCCGAAACTGGCTAATCATACCTTCATATTGTACGTTTTTAGTTGCATTCACGTGCTACCTAGCGGTAACTATCGTCGCAGTACTCGATTTTAATGGCCTCATGATGTATATGGTCTCCGACCCTGCCACCATTATCGCCACGACGGCCGCAAACAGATCGTTCGTTCGCGTGTTCACATATCAGTACGTAACATACCCAGAGTCCACATCCATCGTGGTCAGGATTCAAACTCACTTGTGCTTGATCCCTATCCTCAGGGAGAACATCATATCCTTGCCCTCGTCCGCCGTATCGACGGGTCTTCCAAGATCACCATTCGGATACAGGACCGGCTGGGGTTTTCGCCTGACTCAACCAGAAATCATCGTTGAAGAAGATGCTGTTCGAGTGGGGATGGAGACGTTCACAAGGTCCGTCTGATCACCAATCCTTCTATCTTGTCTTCATATTTACCGAATGTTCCACGCCGTTTTAGCATATCGTATCCCCCACCAGCAACCATCGGCTCTAGCCCATCGACGAGGTATCTTCGATCCGGCGACAAGAACGATTATACCAAAGACATTGAGTCTCTCGCTGAGGGCAAGTACGAGAAGTATAACCCTACCAGTCCCGCATCGGCACATCACAACGTATCACTCGTGGACGACCAGCAGTACAATAACAACAACAGCCGTCGGGTTTTTACCCAAAGTGAACCATGATTTCATTCCCAGGGACGCTCTCTTGTTGGCTTCTTTCCTTTTGCTTTCCAAACTCCAACCTCGTCCTATCATTATCATCGTTATAGTTTCTATAGTCTTCCCTCCCCACACTCGCTTGCGATTCACGAAACCCTGTTTTTACAATCGGATTCTTGTAGAAATGTCTTGGAAAAAAGGAAATGAGTTATCGCGTTATTTAGAAAATTTAGACTTGTAAAATTGCCGTGGTTGGGCATTCTTACGCGTTGATTATACATCGCAATTAGGGTATTCTCGTTCAATAAGCTTTGGGAGGAAGATGACTCGTGATATTGGAGGCGATTGCGTAACGATTTGATCTCTTCGAGAGGTTTGAGAAGCAAATAACAGGTACAGGAGGGTTTTCGCTTTGGAACATGATGCAAATGATAGCACGGATTGGAAGAACAAGAACTCTGGCTTTTCAAAAGGAAGAATAAAGGGGAATAATAACTTAACCTATACTATGGATCACTGTGACGCTTCAACGCATACGAGGGGGATGATTTCCGCTCCCACCGCGACGAAGCTGTGCATGCTGTATCATACCAGCCGGGAGGCGAGGCCCAGGGTACAATTGCTGCTGATGCTGTTGTTGTTGCGATTGCTGATGATGCTGATGAAGAAATGCTGCTGGAGTTGGGGCGCGAGCGAAAGGTGCGTTCGCAAAATGCGCTAGTTGTTGTTGTTGTTGACGCTGGAGTGGTGTGTGTGGCATGAATTGTTGGACTCTAGGTCGAGGCTGAGACATGTTGGACGCGATCCCAGAAATGCAAGTAGTTGGTGGTTGATGCCTCGAGTAAGGCGGAGGTGCCGCCCGAACAGCCTGAGGATCGAAGGTATGATCGATCATGGCGCTCGGGGCGGTAAGTGGCGTTCGCGTTATGGAAACGGGCTGTGGATTCCCGGATCCGGGGACAATGTAGGTCGCCGCTGGGTTAACCGTGTAGGCTGAAGACTCCCTGTTTGTAGCGTAGATCGAGCCTTGTGAGGCATTCACGTTCCACGTGGGCGAGGCGATTGGCCCAACGTCGGCAGTCAGAGTCGCGTGACCCGGATTCACAAATTGTTGCGCGACATAAGAGGACCCTGAAGGAGCACCGGCATGAGCATGAGAGACCGTCGCAACCGAAGATATCTTTGCGCTGCGATGGATCGTTGCCGACGGAGCGCGAGGCAAGATAGTAGAAGCCGCTTCGGGCTTAGAGCGAATGGAGACCGACTCGATCGGGAGAGGTTCGTCGTACCCATGAAGGCGAGCCTCGGGTTCCCCCGTCTCCTTCGCTAACCCCAGCTGTGCGAGAGATGGACGAATATACTCTCCGTCACTCTTGCAGATCGCGTTAGGGATCAACTTCCATAACGAGCTCAAGCCTCCTGACAAAGAGGTCAAAGGGCCTCCATCCTTCGCTCCAGTAGGACCGTACCACCAGTCCGGTATGAATTGTGGATCATCCGGATCCTCGAATGGGAGCGGGAGGAAGAGACCACAAGTCTTGATGGTCGAGGCATCAGGAGGCGCGGCCCTGGATGGTGGATGATCCGTGCATGGCGCTGACGGGAACGAACCACGCCAATCGGGCGATCCACCTGTGACGCCCCCGGCATGAACTGAAGCTTGAACACTGATCGGCGGCGACGATACCTCAAGGATGACCGGAAGGCGAGGAGATGGTTCCTGCGAGACTCGACGCATGTTTCTTGAACGTTGCGCGGCGAGAGAGGAGATCGTGGAAAGGTGAACAAAGGCCCCTTCTAGAGCTTCATCGCCCAGGTTATCTTCTTTGTCTCCTTCTTCTGTGATGTGGTGCTCCTTTGTTGTAGTCTTACGTCCAACAATGTCAAGATCACATGCTTCTTCTGCATTGATATGTGCGTACGTGCCCTAGGAGTGGGACGATTAGAACACTCTGAATCCCAATAAAGGGGAAATTATTAGCGCTCACCGAGGCGGGGATGGTTGCGTGTGGGCCGCGTTCGGAAATATGTGCGAAGGGCGACGGCGACGGATTCACAGATGGTACGCATATCCCGAGTCCGACAAGATCACCTCCGCTCTGTGATGCATGTGCAGTAATAACGTCATCATAATCGAAAGGGGAAAAACGGGATTCGGCTGCGGTGCTGGGTGGTCCATGGGTTGGCTCAACGGACTCCAGCCGATACAGTGCAGGGGTGGCCCCACTCGCCCCTCTCGAACAACGCAGATGAGAACCAATGACACCCGGTGGCGCTTTCAAAACGAGGGCAGGCGAGATAGGAGCGGTAGCAAGACCGTCCTTATCCGCCTGGACGAAATTGAGCCTGTCAAACGAAGTCGATCCGAGGCCCGGCGGAGTCGATGGTGCAGGGAGGTGCAGCTGAAGTTTCTCCATTTCAGATTCATCAAGTTCGGGGGACCAGCTGTTGTCCGGGAGATACTTGGAAGCCAGTGCTTGACGATACCGATCGTTCGCCTCATTGGTCATTGCCGCTTCGTCGCCTGAGCTGCTTTCTATATCCCTCGAGCCATTCCCTCGGTTCGTATTCCAGATACTCGCGCGAGTATCAACAGAAGAATGCAAGAGTGAAAGCGGAGTTCGTTCGTGAGGAAGCAAGCGCTCGAAAGTGATGGGCGACGTAGCAGGAGCGTGGGCGTTTCCGTCGAAGCGATCCGATGGAGAACGAGCTGTCTCAAAGAATGACGGTAACTGAGCGCGGGTGACCGGGCGATTCTCCTTGTCCTCTTCTTCATCCGTGTTGTCGCTTGCAGACGAGTCGCTCGATTTCCCAGTCTCACTTTCGTCCAAAAGTTCCATCTCTCCCAAGACGCCACCAAAATCTTCGATGCCAGTGACCAGGCCGTGGAACGATGTATCTGTGCTAGGCATGACCATAGATGTCTCGGCGCTTGCGTAAAACGATTGGTCCTCCACCTCAAAGCTCGCGTTATGATATTGGAAGGATTCGTCACATTCTTCATCCAAGTACGCCGCAACGATTGCCGAGTCATCTATACTGGCATCTGGCCATCGACCCTTCCTTGGCGAGGTCGCCACTTCGTCAACAGGTGGGCCGGATACGGAGGTGTAGCCTTGCATAGCGACAATGCGCTCTCCATGACCCGATTTCCGTAATGAGTTAATTGGAGACGATGCAGAACCCGAGAAGCCTTTTTGAGGAGTTAATCCAGCTTGAAAATCCTCAAAGTTTGGTTCGGCAATTCGTACTGTCGTGGGCGTCGCATCGTGATCGGAGTACATCTCTGTGGTAAACGTAGAAGCACAAGATACTGCTCTGGACGCGCCAAAATTACTGAAGCTTCTAGCTGATGTAGTTGCAGAGAGAGTCGTTCCGCCATCGATAGTTGTGAGGGAAGTGGATCGCGATATCGTTCCGCCGACGCCGTCATCGACCAATGAATCAACAAAATCAAGAATACTGATCGGAGCTGGTGGTACAGTAGAGAGGTCGCGCATGGAAGACGTATCTTGGTGGTGAATGGAAGTATCAGCTGAAACGTTTCTGCGGGCCTGTCGTTGGTTTCCGCGGTCCATGATTTCAGAGAGGCTGCGAGGTATTCTAGCGCTCATAGGGGACGTAAATACGTCTTCCGTTGTGGAATTGTGTGGAGCAAGGCGTTTACTGGCAGAGCGAGGAGCTGAACGTGTGGCCTGCGGAGAAGGAGAGGGTGTCCAATATTCGGTCTCCGCCAGGGATTCTTCAATCTTGTCGTGAATCGGATCTTGTGATCCGTGGTTTTGTTTCGGTGCCTTTCTCTGTAAGACGAAAGGCCCATATTAGGAGTATGGAAGGAGAAAAGCATGCATGCACTTCTATCGAACTCACAGCAGCCTCAGAGTAACTCAGAACGTGACCGCTCGAAGTATTCTTCTCAATATCTGAAGCTTTTTGGGGCACAGTTTGAGACTTGAGAGGCGAAGACGCAGGTGTTCCTCGTAGAGGAGGCCTGGAACCATTCGCGATTCGCTGCGAGCAATCCAAGTCAGGCGGGAAAATAAGGACGTCCGTAGATTGATGGCTTACTATATCTGATGATGAGAAGCGGTATCTTTTATCCCGATGGGCACTTGATGAGGTCGCCATTTCTATTTGAAGCTAGAAATCGCGTTTGGAACATCGCCTGATGAATATCGGATTTGAAACTCACTGTCTCGTAGTCTGTATTGAAATCTTCGTAGTTTGCGCAGCAAAGCCAATCCTTAATATACTGGATCAGCGATAGTTCAGCTACGAATCTTTTAGGGCGTTTTACAGTCCAAGGACGAGTTGCTCACTCGCGTAAAAGGCTAACGCGTCCACAAACGCAGTTGGCGTTCAGACCCGGGATACAATGCGGAGCGTTTTTAGGGGTCTTCTGGGCAGCGGAGAACGGCACGCAGTGTCGCCTCGCTCAACGTCCAAGAAATGAGGGATGGTGGAAGAAACTCTTTGGGGGGCGCGACCTCGCGCTTTTTCCCGGGCTTCGAACTTCACGCCTCTGACGTCATAACGACAGTTTGTATTATTGCACAATTCAACAACGCTTTGATACGTGACGATTTGAGGTCATTTGCAGCCATAGATAATCTTTTTGTATGATTATATATGGCCATGGGGGTTTTGCATTTGGCCATTGACGGGTCGCTTCGAACCAACCATAACGGTCTCCAAGGGCAAACGTTTGTGTACCATATTCAACGTGACAACATATAAAGCTTATATAGGCCCAGATGCACGATTTCTCCACGAAAATTGCGCTATTTAGGGTGTGCCGTAAACCGGAAATGGTTATTATTACGTCAAAGAACTGCTCTGGCAGTTACTGGGAAAACGTTGGCGGTTCTTGTACAGAAGCACGAGCTGGAGCGCTTCCTAAACACTCTTCGACGACATGAAGAACCTGAGACCTGCGTGGCTGGGATTTATCATCCTCGGCGTGGCAACAGCCGTATCCCAGTGGGTACACTTGGTTTAAGGCTGATGACTAAAAATAGGCCGTTCGGCTGAGTAAACACTCTGAGGAACGAAGGGAAGTTTTGGAATAAGGTGATAATGAATAGCCTCTTGGTCTGGATCAGCAAGGCAGAGGAAGTCGTTCCTATCCAATGTGTCAGGCTGAGTGCATGTTATGATATCGTCGGGGGATTCGGGACGCGATATAGGCCCGGGGCTGGTCACCGAGACGGACAGACAATGTTACCTGTTACAGTGTTGAGATTATCCGTCGCTTGTGGATTGAGTATGTTGAAAAGTGGAGAGAACAGCCTTGGATGTAGTAGATTCAGTCTGGTAGCTGACTCAAGTTAGCACAGCCTCCACAAAGGCACAACTGAAGAATGCAATTTCAGTCATGATTTCTGCAAGCTCCGGCTTTCAATATGTGCGAGACGTTGGCAAGCGCTGTACGGGCGTCTATGGGAGATTCGGTGACTGGCCCGTATGATCGCGGCCAGCTGCCGAATTTGGCCGGCGAGATCCTGGCGGAATAAATTGACCTGGACCAAAGCAAGTGTGTTTCTTCCCCAATTCACGAAATTTCAAAGATCCAGAGAAGAAAACAAAGAGCACGACAGGAGAAGCAATCGGGACAACAGCCAAAGCCCACTGCGCAACCGTTGTTCGTCTCCTGGACCGCCTGATAGCCGCCTGTCAAGCCGCGATTCAAGTCTCGACCACCCGCTCAACGTCGCGCAACCACTAAATTCCAGTCCTCAAAATGCCGAAAGCAGGATCGAGCGGCGCAGGAAGAGAAGCACTGAGAAGGAACCAGGCCTGCCGGCAGGTGAGGAAAGATCTCTCCGAGCTGCCCGACATTGTGTGCACGCTCTCATCTTCATCTAATCTCCCCTCAATCCCAGTGTCGTAAACGAAAGCTCGTAAGTAATATCTCACACTCTTCCCAGAGCCGAACTCATACGGTGACTTTAGAAATGCGATGCCCAAAAGCCGCATTGTTCAACCTGTGTCAAGCAATGGACGGCACAAATCGCGGTCCCACCCCCAGTCGGCTTCTCCCATCCCCCTGATCCCAGGTGCCAATATGATCATAATGACGCCCTTGGACTACAGCCGACGAATGTAGATAATATTGATGATCCGAAGAAACGCGTCGATGTCCTCGAACGGCAGATTGGTGAGCTAATTTTCGTTGCTTTCGCCCTATCCTTCTAACACTGCCATTTCAGCCGAACTACAATCGAAACTAAATGAAGCGCAACAGGAGAGCGCGCATGGATCCAACGCAGGAGATGGGCATGATGCCACAAGTTCAGAACCCCAATGGCCCTCCAATAATATGCAACCCTATCAAAGCGCAGCGATGAACCAGTCGTCAAGCAACGGATCCGGATCCGGTGCTGTTGTACACACCCTATCACCTCCGGTCTACCATGACGCTCTAAATGGACATTCTGTATCTCAAAATCAATCAACGGTTCTGACCTCACCACCCACCACCTTCTTGGGACAATCACACGTCGCCTCTCCCCCGGGCGCTATCCAAGGTCTAGGAAGTCCGTTCTTGAAACAGTCGAACGGTTCATCTCGTGCTTTTCCTGGCAACGTTGACCTCGACATCAAGACCGAATTACAGGGCCAGACCTTTGATGGGGCCCCCTTCAATGGCGAGCTTGACGAAGTATCATATGATCTCATCTTCAGCGGATGGAACCCGGACTTGCCTGATCCGAGGCTGCTTCATCATCTGTCAGTGTGATTCGTCCCCCATTGATGCAAACCATTGATATTAACGGGAATGACATTGAAGGGTGATGTTGTACTTCTCCCGTGATGCGTGCGCATCTCGCATTTTACACCGGCCTTCCTTCCTGTTCGCCATGACGCTCCCGCCAACGCATCCGGATTTCCCTCATCCCGCATTGTTGCATGCCATATGTGCCAGCGCTTCGAGATGGACACTGGCGAGCATGTATAGCCGTGACACGAGAAGGGGAGATCGTGACAAGTAAGTGAATCCTTGACGAGGATACATCCGAACACTAAACATGCTTCATACAGGTTTGCCGAATTCCATGCGAATAAGACCCGAATGTACATCGATCAAACCATCGCGAGTGGTCAGAACATCTTCTCCGTTCTGCTCGGTGGAATTGTCATTGGCTGGTGGTTCTACCACGAAGGTCGGTGGGTCGATATTTGGAGATACTCTGGCTTCCTTACTAGAGTCTCGATACCACTTGGGTGCGTGCTACTTGGGATACATTCATGATTTTTCTCGTTAGTTGACCTTTCATGCCACGTTTTTCGTAGGCTCAACCACCCTGGGACGACTCCAAGTATGGGCAATGGTTCGCCATACCTATCGCCACCAAATAACGCGACAGATCTTGAGCAGCGTCGCCGCGCTTGGTGGCTGTGTGTTGCGTTCGATCGAATCTCCAGCGTCGGTGGATGGCCCCACTCTGTGGACGAGAGGGACATTGGAACAGAACTCCCACTAAGAAGGACCGACTTCGAAGCTGATGTTAGTCAACTGCAATCGTCGATTCCTAATCGTTATTGACGTTGCCAACTTCTCAACTTTCTAGCGAAGCATCCCTTCCAACCCGCAAGATTTCGCTTCGGAAGGCTTGTTCATTCGACATATTCCAGCCTACACAGATCCTTTCACCCTCTTTATCAAAGCCTGTTTGCTGTTCGGCCGCGTGACGGATTACAACACGCGAACTATCCTGAAAGCTTCCAGGGCATCTGCGTCATCTCGTTCGAACCGAGACACTCATTCAGCGTCCTTCTCATCACAAAATAACAACGTCAATGGATCTTCTGATGTTCAGTATGGTGTGTACAAAGGAGATCCTCGTTTGGCCGCAAACTTTAGGAGTCTCGACCGACTGGTCGCGGTCGACTTTTTGGCGAATCTGCCTGTGGGTATGAAGAGCTGCCTAGGCGTTCAACAAAGTGCTACCTCGATGCATCAGCCAGGTCGAGGTTATGATGCTATGCCGTCATTAGATATCGACGGCGCTGCCTTGGATACCGATTTATACCTTGTACATCTGCTCCCTCATGCGTAAGCCACACGTTTTGCGATATTGTATTGCATTGACTGAACGAAATTGTCCACTTAGTGCAACCATAACGCTCCATAATACACATATGAACTTCGCGGACCCGTCTTGTCCCTCTGTCGGCCGATGCTTGGATGCGTCCAAGGCCATCCTCAACGCTTACCTCCTCATCTCTTCCACTTCTTTCGATGTCAAGCGGCTACACCCATCTGTCGTTGTGAGTTTGAGAGTGGGAATATCCTCCCGACATGTTCATTTATCTTACGGTTTTTTCCTATCGCAGATTTGTTGGTATCTCGCAGCAGTGGTACTTATTCAACTGTGCAAACGACTCATCCAAATTGGTGATACGGCCGGGGAAGCGGCGGTTTGGGGGGAAATTAACATGTTACGTCTGGCCATGCTCGAGTACGGGACTGCCTCGCCTATTGGAAGTACGTATCAGTCTGCCAAGAAAATCCTCTCGTGGGCTGACGCGTCCCTGTAGTACGACAGGAAAAACTCCTACAAGGCCTCTTGGCTCCTATCATTCAGTTAACCTCGCAAATGCAACCTCTCTCTGTCGGCGTGCCGCTCTATCCCTTCTCGCGCAACACCTTATTCGATCCGACCTTCCAACCTCCCAGTGTTGAGATTGAGGATATAACCGAGGGTAACAACAATTCAGAATCTCACTCTGGTGCCCTCGCTGGACGGACGGGTGAACGTTTACGAGCGGCAACCATTTCGGTACAAGTATCATCTCCTTCCAGGTCTCCCGATGGTCAACTCAATACATCAATGTTGCCTGGATCTGGATCTGGGATGGGCGACGATTTTAGCGATGCGCTGGGAATGGGTTCGAGCCATGGGTATGGGACTGACATGATCTCCGCGCAAGGTATCTGGAAGGCTACGGATTATGATCCGATGCTTGTCATGGGTGGGCCCGTTGGGAATGGAAATGGTTCCTCTCATACAACTAATATCTTTGAGGAGCTGGGACTGTAAATACGTCGCCTTACTCGAACTGTCTTGTATGTATGTATTCTATCGTAAACAAAATCAATCCCTCTTAGAGAATCACCGATAAGTGCGGGCACCAGTCCGGCAAGAAGATCATCATCTAAGTCTAAGTCTAATCAGAGTACATCTAATCGGCGATGGCGATGATCGTGGTTCCAACTCCACGAGTAGCTGTGGATCGTCTCGGCCTCGGTTTCCTGTGTTGGCGGGTTGCACCAGCGTTTGTGGCTGCTACCACAGCTACTTGCGCCTGTACGTTCACCATAGAACCTCCCCTGCTGCCGCCACCACCACCACCACCATTTGCCCCACGTCCACGTGTGCTTTCACCGCCGCCACCACGGGAAGGAGCACCACCGCCACGTCCTCTTCCGCCCCTAGGCGCGCCGCGTGAGGGAGCATCTTCGTTGATCTTGGGAACCGGCTGCGCGAGCAATCCTTCACCTACGAGTTGACGAACGATAGGCCCGATACCCATGAAGCCCACGGCTCTCTTGGTTAGTGGCGGTAGCCCGTGTTGCTCGATGTCCCACTGAAGGGATTCGACAAGATATCCCATGCCTTCAGTGGCGAGTTCACGCCACGACCATTTGAGTCGCTTTATCAGTCGCTGATTGCTGCCAAGCAATGCCTAGACAGAGATAGTAACATTGTCAATTTGAAGGGAGATCGGACAACACAGATATCAGAAGGACATCTTAACATACCCGATATGCACTAGCTTTCAACTTGTCCGGCACATCATACAACTGCTGAGAAACTGTCGTCCTACATGCCTCAAGGTCCTCGTCGGGTAGTGCCTCTGTCGGAGTTATCGCGGTGAGCTCAACGTTCTTCGCCGCAAGATCCTTTAAGAAATAATCCTCGAAAGGCGCAACGATCAACAATCCACGTCCCGTTTTGCCAGAACGAGCGGTACGGCCTAGGCGATGGATGTCTGCATCGTGGTGATCAGGTCATGTGCCGAAAGAAGGCAGCTATAGTGTGTACGCACATGTCTCCGTGCTGTCAGGAGCTCCGACCTGAACGATGAGCGTAACGTCTGGGATGTCCAACCCGCGGGCCGTGACATCTGAAGAGAATAGCACGGCGCGTTTAGCCGTCTTCATCTCCTCAATAGCCTTGTCACGCTGCCCCTGATTCGTCTTCCCAGCAATCTTCAGCAACGGTATTTCGGGAATGAGACCGTCGAGCTACCAATATATATGTAAGTATTAGGACCTTCATTACAAGGGCTTATGCGCACAGTTGCATGAGTGACCAAGGCGCCTGCTCCAATGGCCGAGTAAACGATAATTTTGGCATCCGGGGCAGCAACCTCCGACCGAAGTATCCCGAGAAGTGTTGGCAGGGTGTCGGCGTATGACAGGGTCAGACTTGATTGTTCGACATGGTCGTGCGTGACTTGTTCGTCGCCCTTGACGGTGGAGAGGAAAGTGTAATCGGGCCGGAGGGACTTGCGTGCAACCTGACAGGGTACCTGTGAGTAAAGTGCCACTGGAAGTATTATACGTACCGAATACAGACCTCCTGTATAGGCTTGTCGACGGTTGCTGAGAACATGAGCGTCTGCCTGAATATCACAATCCATCAGTATTATTATTGTTTCTTGTACAGAGGAAATGTTGACCTTGTCCCGGTATGTGGCAGGGCAGCCAGAAGTTTGTTGATATCTCGAGCAAATCCGCCATCAAGAAGGCGATCCACTTCATCAAAAATTAGGGCTTGAATGCCGCCGAGCCGTTCAACGAAGCGAGGGGTGTTATCGATGTGCCATGAGAGACGGCCTGGTGTCTAAAAGGCTATCTCCTTTAGTACTGAGATAATTGGCATTGTCTAAACAATACTTACCGCCACCAGAACATCGATCGTTCTCGCATTCAGCCTTTTCTGTTGTCCGCCTTCGGACTTTCCACCCGTGAAACAGTCAAAGTGAAAGGGAAGGGATTTGGAAAGATTTTCTCCTTCCTCCATGATCTGAGTAGCGAGTTCCCTTGTGGGAGCCAGAATGAGAATAGACATCGAACCGTTCTTCGCAGGCCGGCCGATACGTTGCAGGGTCGGGATCAAAAAAGCGAGCGTTTTTCCTGTGCCTGTTTTCGCTTGAGCGAGGCTAATTTGTGGGTAGTTTCAATGATACACACCGATAAGCAACATGAGCTGAGGAAAAAGACGCCATTGATCTGCAGTTTCAGGCGACGTACACGTCGCGGCCATTTGCGATAGGCTCCATTGTCAGGCCTTGAACTTCAGAGCAATTTGGATAAGGGATAGCCTGGAGCATGGCGGCGCTGATTATTCCTTTGTCGTAAAAGTCTTTGAACGGTCGGACGTGCTGCGAGTTCGAGGCTTGCGGGACATCAGCTACGCTGTTGAGCGGTGGTTGGGGTATATACCGAGCTTTAGACATTTCAAGAGCAGAGGCAAAACTAGTGTTGAAGCGAAGCGCTGGTGTAGTGAGTGATGTAACGAGTGAACGGGCGGTTAACCTTTTCAGTTGGCGGAGAACGAGCATGACAAGTTTTCGTGTATGTGTACGTGTTTGACCGAGTGTGCCCCATTGCTCATTTTAAGAAGTATCAACTCAGAAAATTACACGTAGTTGCCTTTTTAAGTATCACGAGTATGTACAGAATTTCATTGATAGAAGTGGAGCAGGGAGGGTGTCCCCGACAATCGTCTAATTGATAGCGAAGAGGTCAGTTGGAATGGGAATTTGATCCGAGGTCCGAGTTTAGCCCTGGGCACTGCTCGGTCAACGCGGCCTTGACATCATGGACGTTTCAAGGAGCCCGAGAGAAGATTTCTATACTCGAGCTACCCAATATTGCGTGAGTGGAAGGTTTGAATCGTGGGATGAGTTCGATGGCAAACCGGTCCCAATAACTGTTCTCGGCAGGGAAGCGAGGTCGAAAACCGGTATATGGAGGCATTCGTCGATTTTCATTATGTATAATATTGAACGACATTACGTCGCCAAAATTAGGAAGGCTCAGCGGATCAGGAGCCGACTCGGGCCGCATCCGTGAGGAGGCGGAATCCTCGTGGCTGAGAACCTTGCCGAGAGTATCACGGAATGGCTGCGTGGCGCACTGGTGAGGCGAAGGGGCAGCTGACCTTCCCCTTCTAGCGAGAGATACGCGAGCCGTGTTAGCCTTCGCGTCTTCGGAATCGATAACTCTTTCCTCATGCGTACCCCGCCACCAGATTGCTTGGCTCTCGGCTACGTACGAAGACTTTTTATCGCTCCCACACCCTGTCCACTATAAAATCTAATCTAATCTGATTATTGCTTCATTATCTCCCTCACACAGACGCTCCTCTTACGAGCCTAATCCTAATCATCTGCCTTATCTCTTAATTATTACTCACCATGCACTGGTTGCAGCACCCGATCACTTTCTTTCCCCTTGCTGCGTGCGCATCTCTTACGCTTCATGCCGCTCCTACCCTCAGCCCCTCGTCGGCCAGTACCAACCTTCTTGCACTGTAAGTCCTCTTCCTTGCAGTTTCAGCAAGTGAGAAAATATTGAAATCTGTCGCATAAGACAACGTCGATCTCCAGGGCGGGGACCATCTCCATGGCTAGAGAGCCCACAGATCCTGAAGCGGAGGACAACGCTCAGTAAGTATCAGTCCCATAAAGCACCTTCTATCATCTGTTGTCTTCCTGGGTTCTCAACGATGTTCACTCGTCTAGTGCTTAGGTTCATGAAGATGGTCGTATCATCGACAAGCTACTGGATATCACAAACGACTGGGGCATTCTTTCTGACGAGGAAATTCAAGAGATCAGTTCTGATGGCTCCAATCGGGACTGGCTCGGTAAATCTGGTGTCTGGGGAAAGTTCTTCAAATCCGACCCGAATGTTACACCGGCGTACGATAAACTCCAATTGCTCAAGCCCATGGCCATTCGTCGCGTTGCGGAGAACCCCGACCCCTCACTCCTTAGCGATCCCAACAAGCCAAGGTTCCAACAAAGTCTTCGCTTGTTGCAGTATCTGAGGGACGTGCATAGCGACTCAGACTCCGCGGAAGCCCTTGATAAGTGGACCGAAGCCCTGATCAACACCCTCGAAAGGATACCGGAAGAAGTTAATGGCTTGGTAGCGCTATCACGCGCATATAAGATCCTGTCAGTCTATCACTATCACCGACTACGCTCTCGAGCCATTCTCGCTGATGACGCTTGGTTCGGTGCTTCCATGGTAGAAACTCGATCACTGCTGAAAGAATCGCCACGCTCCAGGATGTCAATGACGCGAGTTTCGATTACTTCTTCAACAAAAATTCCGATATCAAAAGCCGCCTTAAAGGGATGTTGAAGGCCGCCCAGAGCGTGTACATGGGTCGGGGTGGTCAGAAGCCTAGTCCGGAGGAGGTACAGCAGAGCGGACGGTTGATGCGTGCATTCAAGCAGGCGGACCCGAATCCTGCGCCGCCGTCACAGGAGCCCGTGTCGTTGTCGCAGCAGGAACCTGAGCTGCCAGAAAACAAATCAACGCGAGAGGGCTTCTGGACGGGCTTGTTGAAAGAGTACGAAGACGCTGTCAGAAGAGATCTCCGGAGGAAGGATCGATATCGTCAGAGGACTGAAAAGGAAAGGCCGACGGTATTGATCCCACCGCCATCTTTCCCCAACCGAAAACCAGGAGATTATATGACCAATTTGCCACCCTCTTAAGCCATCGACACTTAATTGACCAACACCCTCTATATTGCTTTGCATATCAAAAATATATATTCTAATGTAGATGTTTCAGAGATAATTGATAATCTGGTGCATCCGAACCCCGATCCCTTGAGCAGTATGGACGAGGTTACATGTTGAGACCCAAAAGTCGATCTAATTACAGTAAATTAAACCAAAATGAAAATGTACACCCTCCCTTATATATATCAAGTGCGAGCGCGGATGGTCCGTCACTCCGAGCATGGACATTGGGATTAGTTATGGTTCAGGATGTTCGTTGATTTAAGGGCCAGGGCGAGATGGTTGCCGCCTTTGAGAAGTTGACGGGACGTGAGATCAACGTTTGATGATCAGTGCTGTTGAGTTGACGTCCATCATTGAAGAAGAATGAAGGGCGAGGTGTGCATGTAGGGGATGGTCCGATTGCGAGCTCGTGTAATTGATCAACCCAGCCAGCATCTAGGCCCCCTTGTTTTTTCTCTGGGACAGCCGCCATCGCGATGATATAAATAGCCGCGGGTCGAGAAGAGACACTGAAAGTGAGTGATTCCACAAGGTACCAGTCCTGCTGCCATGAAAGTAGAAGGTGACATCATGTGCTGCCGACCCAGAAAAGTAGTGTAGATAAAATATGCTATGGTGTATTGAACGTGTGGGTATATTAAGAACAAGATCTTGATGATATCGAGTGACGTTCGCCTTTGTTGCAGAAACGCCCAGACTTGATCAGGCTTCCTTCCGTCTGGACGTCCCTCCGGCCAGAGATTCAGCGCCTCTTGGTTATATTTGATGCTTTTGATTCAAGTTCCTTCTGTCTCCAGCTTGCACGGCCAGCTGCGAGATTAATGAGCGACGCGCTTCTGTCTCGATAAGCTCCAAGTCGGGGATTAAGCGTCTCTCCGTGATTTATGACAGATACCCTGCCATCAAGATCGCTTGTCTCCTTAGGCTCCAAATTGGTTAGAGAGTGATGCGACCCTGACCGGATGTCTCGTAGGCTAACCTATCAAAACGGCTGCCGAGGTAGATAATTAGACAAAGATATGCGAGTGGCGCGTCGCAAAGTGGTAGAGTTGTGATCCAGTTGTGTGGTACGTACGAGCAGCTATTACGGGTTTGCACCTTCCTGCCCCAAGGGAGAGAGTAAGCAGGCGAAACGGCACCTGTTACCAATGGCTACGATGACACGGATTCGTACGTCTCCTCCACAGAGCTCCTGTTCCTTGCAACGTGGTGTCGACGCAGATGAGTCGATCTTGGCCCAATAAGGAGGTATGGACAAAGAGGTGGAGCTTGAGGCCAAATCGGCACTTTCTAATAAAGCAAGCAAGATAGTTTCGAAGCTCAAGGGACCTTCTTCACCCACCGACTATCCCCTGACCTCAATCCAACTTAGCTATTTGTGTCTGAAATCGATCAATGAACATGAGCTCGCGAACGGGATTCACAAGGGAGGCGCCATATATTTGTTGTCGTAATCCATATCATCAGCATCTGCCTCTGTATCTAGAACAGCCTCGACCTCCACATTCACGACCACTGGCGGTGACCGCCCCCCCCCACTACGCAAGTCATGAAATAAAACCCGTCCAGGGGAGCTGGTGCGAGCATTCTCAAGATCCTGTCCACCCGGCCGATTTCCCCGGTTGCCTAAATTGCGTAGAACGATCTGTTCTCCTGGCGCCGGCGGCCCAAAGTTGTGATGATGATGACGTGTGACCGTGGTGAGCCTCGCTGCTCTGAGCCTGTCGGCGAAAGAGAATCCAGGGAGACCAGTGGAGCTGTTGGAACTGCTTGTTCGATGTGCGATTTGGTCGTCGAGGGCGGCATCTCGTCGTTGCGCCCGAAGGTTCAGCACAATCCTTGAGGCCATCACGTTGATGAAGGAGAAGGTGAAGCTAGATTAATATTTCAAAAGGCTCAGAAGTTAATCTCACAAAGCCTCTCAGCAGACGAAGACGGTCCAAACTTACAATTTCGCTAGTAAAGCAAAACTGGAGCGAAGCCCTGCCCAAACAATGATGTTGAAAAGGCTGCAGCCTGCGATCGCAAGGAAGTATAATATCCCTATCCAGATTGGAGTGGTCGGCCGATGAGATCAGGGATGGGGTCATCTAACAGAATCTGCCACATTATACATACCGTCTCGATACAGAATGCCGATTACGCCCTCGGTTACAGCTATATCTCTTCGGCGATGCTGAATAGCTCTGGTAACCGTTAGGCTGAACAGGAAGCACTCGAACGTCAACGAAGGTACAAAGGCCTTGAATTGAAAGTCAGTGGGTCGCGCGGTTACCAGGATGCACATCTATGTGTGCTCACCCAGGAGATCGAGCGTGGGACCTAAGTAACATCCAGTGCCTTTAGCATAAACGGTAGAATGCGGTAAGATGGTAAGGCTTGATAAACTCACTACTCCAAAGCACAAATTTAAAGACGGTAGCCAATTGATGGAAGCTTTTGCAGATTAATCAGGTCGCTAGGTATCAACAATCAGGTGCAAAGAAACTAGATAAAGCAACTCACGTAGTATAACGGCATTGACGTAATTTATAATGGCGAGGGTCGTCACGAAGTATACAAAAGTCATGGCGGTGATCAAGTTTTTAACCCGCGGCGAGTTGTTCCACAACACGCGCACGCGAAGCGCGACTATCGCATGGACTACCCCGAAGGAGAGGACTTGAAGATTAGCTTCGGCGAAGATCCATCTGCGGCAGCTATATGTGGCGGGTAATCCGTTGAAGCGATCAGAAAAAAAATCCGCATCGAAAGCGCAGGGGTGAATGCTTACAACTGAGACATGACACAAATGCCATTTAGCATAAACTCCTTTAGATAAGGTTCATTCCTCGGAAAAATAGGCTGTCCTCACCAATTGAGGCAGATTACGCGCGAAGCCGCCTACCTCGTACAGATCGATAACCATAATAACTGGGACCTGTTGTAAGCCATATGAGCGAGATCCGGAATTCAATCTACACACCACCACTTGCCGCGTAACGGTTGATTAGGAAGAGAACGGACACCTTGCTCAGTGGACTCCGCCATATCAACTCCACCTAGCACAGGCCAGAGGTTATTGATGAGCATTGACAGAGAATATTGCAAGTCGCATACCTCGTCTGGGAGGGTAATGAGATGATCATGAATGAGAATGGAAAAACCGGCAACTATGAAGGATATCAGCAACCTCAATGAAGAAATGGCACCACGAGGCAAAATGGCTCACCAGATAAATAGCGACTTGCTTGAAGGTCGGACGCGAGCACGCGAAGCGAACCAATCAAAGCTTGAACCTCTGTGGCATCCATAAAATTCCTTGTCGTGGATAGCACGTTGGGACGCCAGCGTGCTGAAGGGTACGGGGGAGTAGCTGGAGCAGTCAAATGGAGGGGACGATACCTAAAATCATGATTTCCCCTTGCTATTTAAAACCAGTATCAACTATAGCTTACCACGCCTATACCTGATCAACTACGTTCTTTTTGTGCTCAGGGTGGTTTTAAAACGGATGCGCCGTTCGTTCGGTTGCTGCCGTTGTGTCGGAGGCACTTCGGAAACACAATTTTCGACTTGTGTGCAGCTCTGTACCAACTTTGGCGTGCTGATCAACCAGTGAGCCGATTTCGCTATAATAAATGAGCCGTCAATTGAAGTGACTGAATGGCTGTGCAGATTGACAACCAGGGGCGGCGTTGACGACTCAATACTCAATCAAATGACTATCCTTCGAATATTGGTCCCAGAATCTTTGGTCGCATTGTAATAATGGCAGCAAGAAATTAGGGATACATACAAAGTTGTGCCTTAGAGCTTCTTAGAAAGTGCTGCTCTAGGCCAAACGGGAGTCTCGGATTGGTCCGGTCAAATGGAACACATGGCTCATCCCTAGCTGCGAGATTCTGCACCTTCGTTCTGGAGGCTGTAATCTGTCTTTCGGCCATGGACGAGAGACATGCATAATGCATGCCGATGTGGTCCTCGATTGCCGACCATTCAGTGCGAGGTGTGGCACAGGGGTGAAAAAAGACATGTTTAGCCTCGGTTTAATTTATTCTCCCCGGAGAAACCCTCGAGACCCCGGAAGCTCAATTCGCCGTGTTTGTTATCTATGCAGGCGATCATGTGTATCTGAGACCAATGGATACCATGCCACAAAATAATAGATACTTTAGATATACGTATCTGAGTATAGGAGGAATAAATACGTGGTTTGACGCAAAAATGAGCCCAGGGGAATCGTATTTTGGTTTAATAAGCTTAAGCTCCAACAAGAGAGGCATTACTCCATATCTAGGGCACCTCGTGCGGGTATCGTAGCTCTGCCCTGGTGCGTTTCAAATGACTTAGAGACTATTGAGGCATATTTTTCACAAGTGATCACACTCTCAAGGTCCAATGAGCCTTTCAAGGCTGTATTCCTCTGATCATCCCTCAAGAAGCCATAGAGCAGCGAAATCCTTCAGGAGTCTCTTCGGCTTCTTTCTTCCCAGCTGAATAGCTTCTATAAATACTCATTACGGAGCCTTGGTGTAGTCAACCAAAAATATGCTCCTCGGGCTCACTTTTGCGTCAAATGACAGATTTACATCTCCAATACTCAGATAAATGTATTTCAAATGTATTTCACTTTGTGATTTAGCATCTACGGACCCCACATACATATAATTCCCGAATGTGTTATGTGTAGATACCAAACACGGGCTAACCCGGTGACTCAGGTTTCTGGGGTCCTGAGGCGAAACCAAGTTGCCGACCTCATAATGGGGCAAGTCACCGGATAATCCCTCCGTTGTTTGATCCCATGTTACACCCTGTGTGGCACGCTAGTCCAATGGCAAGGCAAGGCACAGCAAAGGCACGACAAACGTTACCCAATGCACCCAAGCTCCTGGATTAGTAGAGCAATCCCTACTAAGAGCTGTCCTCTCGCTACTTTCATTAATACTGTACCATGCTCTTGCGCGGTGGTGGGGATTAATGAGTTCGAGGTAGGTGTGAAGCTGCGCATCATTCAGGCCTGGAAATTCAGGCCTCATGTATCAAGTACGATCGTTATAATCACAATGCGTCAAACAAACAACCGTCACATATAGGGATTGCAACCGTAGTGTGCACAAACGTACCAATCTTTCCGAGCTTCATCTTGCGACCATCTAGGTCGATCACTCATCATTATTTTTCATAGTAAGCTGGTGAGGCAAATGCAATAGCACTCGTTAAGTGATGTCTTCAGATCGAGCATCCATTCTGGTGACGACAGAAGAGGTCCCCTTAACAGTCAATCCGACAAGTTTATAAGGTGAGTAACAGCACCAGCTGCTGAGGCGTACTATCTAGAAGCCTGAAATGAGTATGCATCCCTCTCAGAGTTGTTGCGACAAATGTCGGCGATGATCGGCTCTAGGGCTCATACCTAAAGTCCCCAGCTAATGTGTTTATAGCTTTAAGTGTCCATAAAATGGTGTTTATACATAGTTTGAAGCAATTTAGGCCCCAAAGTCAAAAGACACGCCGCTCAGATTATCCTCCCAAATTCGCCCGTCTCAGAGCTGGAATGCGAAGCCCGCCCGGATGATCTGGATACACTTTTTGAGTCCCTTCGTAAACATTCTCCCCGCATTCACCCTTCAACACTCTTATTTGACTGGCTTCATCCTAGATCGTGTTTGTGTATTGACTCTCACACCTTCAGGATCTTGGAATTACTTGTCTTGCTCAGGCCTCTCCAGAAGTGCTCTCGGGTAATGCCGGACAGTCGATGCAGAGAAGCTGTCCTGAACTCAGGGACATGAAATGGAAGATCCATGTAGCGGGTAACCCAGGCGCTCATTCGGTAAGTATTTACCAGAGAAGGTTAGTCGACGGATCCTAAGTATATCGTCGTGACGCGCTGAGTAAGTTTCGCGAATGCTTTACGTGACTCAACCAGCTGCTAATCAATTCTCCACTATCAGGACGCTCATTCGGTAGGTTCCGCGTACTATTCGGCTTGATTTTTACATTCAATACTTGAGCTCGTTTTTCACGCTAGCCACAGGGTTCAATACTCCTCCATTCACGTCTAAATCGCATCTCGGCGGGTCCCTTGATCCCATCTGTGATGATTCCTCGTTCGCTTGATACTCATATTGATATCCAACTGTCATGCCTCGACTTTCCCATCCCTTTTCGGTTTGCCATACTCACAAGTTGTGTCTGGGGGTTTGTTGCTCAGACCGCTTGGAAATCGAATAACAAAAATATAATCAAGTATATTAACCACGTCTCCACACGATCCCATTGCACACTGGACTGCTTGCATCTTGCTCACACCAGGCGTCGGGACTCTACGATCAACAGAAGAAAGATATCTGCGAACTTACCTTAGAGAATCCCAAGGGCACATTCCTAATGTGTAACACCGTTCAGCGTAGAGCAATTCTATTGTCATAGAGGCAGATGCATCGCTGCCCCAAAGCCATAGAGTCAGTAGCTGCATCTGCAATGCTTGGAAGCTGCACCTTCATACCCAGTGGTGCCCAGGAAGCCAATTTGGTGTCTCCGAGATGGCTATCAACATGATTCATAAGGAAGTCGCAAATTTGTAGACCACCGTGTACATAGACCCGTATCTCAATCCAACACCTCTTTCAAACCAACGTGTCGGAATCCATCTCTAAAATTCTTCCTGTTGCTGGTAATCATCATCTCGTATCCTCTGTAGATAGTCATCGAATGTCCTTTCCGCTGTCCAGGCCGTTCCATCTAGGAGCTTCTCTATGAAAAACGTCTGTGCAAACGTCCAGAGATCATCGGGAGGGGGGCGCTGCTCTATAACGCTCATCTTCATCCTCGTCCGCACTTCCTTGGGATTGCCTTCCAAAGCCGAGGTTAACGCAGAATCAAAAGCTACTAGCGTGCCCCTTCCCAATTCCTTCGAGTTCAATATCCAAATGACCTCCCTATTGCTTTGAATTTCATCTGTAAGTCCAAAATGTGACAGGAATTTTTCGCCCTCCGAGGCGATGTCAAGGGGTGGCTGGTTGAACACGAAGGATTCTGTGTGGGGGAGTAGGGCGATAATTTCTGCTGCAATCGGGGTTACTGGATGGCTTAATGCGATACGACGTAAAGTCTGTGAAGAGGCCGATGGCCATGGTTGCAGGGTTACTCCAGCCCCTTTGCTGGGGTCCCACTCTTGAAATGTCGAAGCAAATTCCTTCAGCCCTTGAGTCTCTCGAATTGCCACGTGAAGCTCCGATGGCCAGATGGTGTGCATGGGCGTGAAAACCACAACGTCAAGGAGCAGCCTGTCGAGGGCTGGCTTTGGGACCCGCAAGATGTTGACAATCTGGTTGATCTCGTTCGGTTCACTCCGGGTTAGAAACCCGATGAATGCAAGGGATTTTCTAGCATGAAACGACGTCGAAAATTGATTAGGGAGCTGTGATTGGCTTGATGTAGTGTTACTCACACGAGCGCCGCATATCTACATGCAGAATGTGTCGACGTATTCGACTCGCTGGGGGCAACCCGCGGAAGCATCGTAAATGTGAAGGCTCCAATATTATCATTGGTGATGTTGATCCTGGAGTAGAGTATGGGTTCCGTCAAGTCTTTGAAAGCTACGCTAACACGGCATAGGTTGGACAAAGTCTTGATGTTGCCCTTGGGCAGAAGATAAGCCAAGGGGTTTTCTGGCTCTCCCAGTTTCTTGATTATCTCCAACGTGAGCTCGTGCGGGAGACTGACCATCAGAATTGCGCGAGGATGCCCAGTATGAGTGTGTGGGATGTAACATCCCGAAACCCTTGCGCCATTATGCCCTCGACCCTGCAAGGCACTGGTCATATTTAGATCTGACAGGAATACCCGAAGATGCACCGTTTACTTTGATGCTCTTGGCTATACAGTATTTGATATCAAAGATGGAATGAAGCATTGTCGTCGGCGTGGCTAGCCACTGTCCATAACCAGCCAAATACATGGTTTTCTATCGACGCTGCTTCCAAATGATTGGATAAAGCTGCAGGTTATGCGTGGTTGACGCTCTGTACCACGCCAAGGGTCGAGGAGCTCTCCTTCAAGATTCTCCCGACAAGCCTGAACATTTCGATGAAACCCAGTGGGAAAAACCTCTTGATCGAAAAGCCACTGAACGGCTCATGCGACCGTAATATTAGATTCCACTTTATAATGAAGTCCGCGGATTAATTTCTCTCCCTCCCTTTTGATAGGTCTGCCACCCCCGCAGATTGCTACCTGATAACGACGGACTTTTACGACGATGGCGGGCGACTTACCGCTCGATGTAGCTCACCTATTGGTAAGCATTTCTGTTATTGTCAGTTGAATAGATGCTAATTACAGTCCATCGCTGAAAGGGATTCGGTGCCAGCATGTTCCTCTATGGTACGTGGGACAATTTTCATCTTTTGAAAAGGTCAAGCCCTCCTGACTTGGATAATACTACAGGTTGGTATGCGTGCATGTTCCAGAAATTGATCAGGGGGCTATGGGCGAGGAGGCGACGCAGCCGAGTCGTCGTATGGGTTACCATAAGTCTCTTTGTTGTGACGACGGTGAATCTGGGTGAGCATTTTGCGGTTGTGATTCTTGTGGTTTCGGTAGTGCTGATGCCTTATAATCGCAAAGCGTTGTGCGTTGTGGACGATTATAATGCGTGGATCAAGTATCGCGTAAGTCCGGGAATTGAAATTTATTACGGACTGGAGACATGGACCGCAATCAGGCCGATGCAGTAGTGCGTATTTCTCCCTACGAGGAAGAGGACCTGCTAATTCGACCACATAAATCATTTCCAGTATCCTCCTGAACACTGCTGTAAGAAACCATGCAGGATACACACACCACTGGCTGGTCATTATTGACTGGTGTTTTCCTAGGCGACAATAGCTGATATTCTGGTCTGTTGGCGTCTCTATGCAATTTTTGATAAAAACCTCTGGGTGGTTATTTTCCCCGCCGTTCTCTTAGTGGTCGACATCGGTACGTTTCCTCGTTACGTGAGACATTCTACTACTCAGTTGACGGTTCATCACCTGCAGGCGTTGGATTCACTGTCTGTTTCACCTCCATTGCAATTCGCAGTAACTCAGGCGGCGCAAAATATAACGAATTCTTCATAATCGGCGACATCATAAACACAGGCGGTACACTC
Source organism: Tulasnella sp. JGI-2019a (assembly GCA_019633535.1). Classification (NCBI taxonomy): domain Eukaryota; kingdom Fungi; phylum Basidiomycota; class Agaricomycetes; order Cantharellales; family Tulasnellaceae; species Tulasnella sp. JGI-2019a. Next base: position 93,475 of record WSUE01000104.1, read on the forward strand.
CTCGTCAATATCTTCTCTACATCATTGATCATCACTCGTCTCTGGTGGGTGGGTCGCCGGACACGAACCAACCAAGGTCGCAGCATCTACAATTCTGTTATCATCTCAATGATCCAGAGTGGTGCTTTGTACACTGTGTCGCTTCTACTCTTTACGCTATTCTCGTTAGTAAACTATGTAAGTGAATCGGGATGATTTGCCATGTTTTGACATCTCACTTGGGCAACTATGTTGGTTTTGTTTTAGATGGGCGCAGGCGCATTCATGAAATACATATTGGTCATGGTCATCGCAATCTCACCGCTGTTGATTGTTATGCAGGTCAGTCGAACTCGACTACCCTCTTGTGACCGAGTGCGATGTCTTTTGAACTTATACCTTTTGGGCACAGTTGAATCAGAAGTTCCTTTCGCAGCCAGATGGTCGTGATGACAAGTCTGAAAACACGTTCAACGGGGCATCCAACACGAGGCACCTTGCCTTTGGACCTACTATCAAGCGAGGGAGTAAGGAGACCAAGTTCCCTCCGGCCGGTCGACTCATACTCAGTCCCATCGACACCATCGAATTGGAGACTTGTCAATCATCCGATCCAAACGGTTCCCATCAGACACACTCTCACACCTCTGGTCGAGGTAGCGTCGACCGGCCGAGGGCCCTTGTCACGGTTTCAAACTTTGCCAACCCAAAAGATGACTTGCGTCTTCGGCTTCAAAGCGATGCGGATACTGATGCGGAGAAGGGCAGTTATGTGAATACTGAAGAAGATATTTCACCGCTTCCAAGCCCCAAGTTTGCGAGGGACCTGGACTATCTTCCCGGTGACGAGAATTATCCTGACGATCTGGTCAATCCATGACAGGTCGGGGGGTGGGGGTTCGGGACGAGAAATGGTGGTCGACGGTACCCCGTTCGTATACACATCCCGTGGGTACATCACACTATTCTTCGTTGGTAACTTGTAATGATTTCCCCTCGCTATTGAAGTTGCATGACTAGGCTTCGTTATCGCCCAAGCTCCCTCTCAAGTCTGGCCAGCATCGACTCCTTCAAGGACACAGCAATGACACAGTGGATGGCGCAGACTCCATATCGTTGGGTAGGAGTGGCAGGGCGACCGCCACCCGTTCCAGGCCTTGCGCATCGAATCATTCCTGTTTAGATACGGGATACATTAGCCATCTATTTTGACCCGAGCTCAATACTACCCAATGTCGAGACAATAATTGTTAACCTAACGTTTCAACTGATGTCCGGAAATGATATACAGTGTACCACCAGTCCCCATTCTTGCCTCCGACAGCTCAGGTCGTCAGACTTCATCCCTGAACTTCCAATTCACGTTTTGTTTTCTAACCCTTGTCCTCACCCCACTGTTGGCGTTTAACAGAGGCCCCTTGAGGTTCCACCATCCAAGTGCCTGCAAATCTCTCATATCAGAGCTATCTAGATCTATCCCTTGCATTGTTCCGCCTCACTATAGTAGTGGAATACACATTCGAGGTTCTTCGCTCCTTAACCCAAGTTGATGCACTCTGTTCTCCTCGGTGACTAGGTCTTCGAGGATTAGTAGCACAAGCCAGAGTCAATCAAGGGCGAGTTTGGATCATAGATATATTAAGAGCACGAGGAGGGTCAACACCTGGTCTCCCAAGCACTGATGCCGGAATCCAAACATCCCTCTAATATCATTTAGAGTGTGACATTAACCACTTCTACGTCACTTCGATGCGGCCAGGTCGACTGCGCCTTTGTTGAATATGATGTGATATGGTGGCAGACCCTGAGGGGACTCCATTGCGGCCGCGGCAGCCGCCGGCAAAGCCCACGAACCGAGCTGCGCAGCTTTGACAATGCTCTTCGCAAGTTCCGTTATCTGATAAATGCGCGTAAGCCGAGAGAAAGAAAGGGCAGTAGAAGTGGATAAGGGAATTATCTCACGGGTATAGCAGTGGATGCAGCGACTCCTGATGGCATCCAATCGTTTACAGTGCTAGCGGACAGTTTGAGTACCCTAACAATGTGGAGGGATGGGCGAGACCGCTCACCTGAGAATCGTTTCTGCTAATCGAGACTTTTCACGTTGGGCATCTTTGAGAAGGCCTGGGCGGAAGGCGATGAAGTCCTTGTATCCCAGTGCATCTAAGCCTTGTTCCGTGAGACCTTTGCTCCTGATTGTGAGTAATGGGCATTGAGTTTGGACTCGCTGAAGGTACCTCTCTCTACTGACTTTGGATAGAGGAAGCAAGAGGTGGCGCTTGCGCCCGTTGACGACAGGTACAGCAAGCGTTGTTCCGATTCGGTTTTTGCGACTTTCGCGGCATTAATGACGTACTCCCTATTCGAGTTTAATGCACATTACAAGTCAGTACACATCCCTGCATGTTGTTCAACTCAGAGTCTACTTTCCTATCAATCTTGATAAAATTCTCCTCGCTCCCAGCGGCGGCCTTGCTAGTGCCTAGCTGCCGAATACGAGATTACAATCGAGTGAGACCGCAAGCCAAGGCTTCACACACATACCACGATGATGACCACGTCGGCTTTCTCTTCTCTCAAACCAGCAGTTTCTAGCTTCTCGAAGTCAATCGTTTTTTGAACGAGTTTTTCCTTTCCCTCCAGGCCTTTGACCACATCAGCAGCCGTCACTCTGCGCCCAGCTTCTACCACACGATTCCAATGATTCGATGCTAAAAGTTCCCTGAGGACATGGCGTCCAGTTGCACCCGTAGCACCCAGAAGTAGCACAGACTCTCCAGTTTCGGCTGTGTGCGTATAAAAAATGTGAGTGAAGAACGACGGAGGATAGCCGTCTTTCTACAAACCTAATGTGTTCGATGACATGAGGTTGGCTTTTGTGTGTAACTGGTCGCACGCTGCGGGGATGCGGATTTAAGGATGGCAGCTATCCGGAAAGCATCTAACTGCATGCACGTATATCGCGGCACTCGCGAATATCGAGCAATTGGCCCAGCAAACGTTGGACAACCCTGTTTTCGCAGCCTACGACAATTTGCCAAGTTCAAGGCAGCTCGGACGCTCACGTCCATACTTGTATCTTCCGTGCCATTTGGAGCAAAAGCGTGAATATTGATGACACCCAACTTCTACGATTTACTTGGGGAGTACTTGGGGAGATGCACAGGAGGGGTGCCTGAGTGCCTTAAGCGCCAACGTGTTGTGATGGGCCCAATTGCAACAAGCTCTCTACACATCTAATCGCCCGCTCTGGTATTCACACTACTAGAATCACGTTTATTGGCATTCGGTGGTTTGAGAGTGGTACGAGGATTGCAACGGGGTGGCCACAAACCCTTTGGACCGCAACTAAAAGGCATATTGCCTTAGCACCTGGGTCATATTACGGAAAGGGACACTATCAGAACCTTTCAGATTTCCCACTTTCCCGACTTCACGCCAGCTCTGCCCTGTTTTTGAAAGGATGCACTGCAGCTTTTGTATTCATATCACGAGGAACAGGCTAAAATCTATATGTAGGACTTTTCAAACAGCTTTTTTTGACTTCTCCCTTCCTGGCCCAGCAAGGCATTCCAACAGACTAAGCTATCTGACCATCTACTGCGACCCCAGAGGGATCATCTCCAAGTCAGAGCTTTCAGTCGGAACGGTGAGGATCCTGATGGTGTTGGTGTGACCGAGTCCTCCCTTCCAGCCCTGTACCGCGATGATCGTTGCGCCGGGAGTAATGATGTTCATCTCGAGGCCAGCGCGCAGACCGTAGCGTATCCTATTGTCAACCTTCATACAGCACAGTCAGCGTTAGTTCCCAAGGATAGGCAGCATACATACATCAGTCTGCCATTGCGCAGACACAACGCCCCTAGGCTCTGGGTACCACACAGGGTATACACCACGATGAAGATGGATCTGCCTTGACGTCTGCTCATTACGGGTGACTGTTCGCATCCTCACCGTCAGTAAGGGGCATTGTTGAAGAACGAACATCGACCGACGGTCTCAACACACCTGTGATAATGGGACACTGGGGCCTATACTTGGAGATCAACCTCGCGGTATTGCCACTCGTACTCAGGACAAGGATTGCACCGGCCTTCTGCTCCATGGCAGCTGCAACCGCCGCCATCGAAACAGTCTCCACAGTCGGGGTGGGGCGTGGAGTAGAGTCGCGGAGTTCCTCGAACAGGGGTGGGTAGCAGATGGCAGCTTCGGCAAGGTAGCAGGTTTCAGCCATCATGAGCACGGATTGGATCGGATATGAACCCTTGGCGGTCTCGCCGGACAACATGACGCAATCGGCCCCATCGAGCACGGCGTTCGCAACGTCACTAACTTCGGCGCGCGTGGGGCGGGGGTTGTAAGTCATCGACTGCCAAATCAATGTTAAAGAAATTTTTCAGATCCCTCTCCGAACGGAAAGAAGTATTAAAATCCCACCTCGAGCATTTGCGTGGCGCAAATGGCGGGCTTTCCGACGACATTGCACTTAGCGATCATCATCTTCTGAGCCAAGAACACCTGACTGGCGGGGATCTCGATACCCAGATCACCACGCGCCACCATCACACCATCCGCTTCCTTTAGGATCTCATCAAAGTTATTCACGCCCTGCTCGTTCTCAATCTTGACGATGATCTTGATGTTCGCGCCGTCGGGACCAAGGGTCTCCCGGATGTCGATGACGTCTTGGGCGCGACGGATGAACGACGCGAAGATCATGTCGACGCCGTTCTTCACACCGAATTGAAGGTCCTTCTTATCCTTTTCGGATAAGGCGGGCAAGTCAACTGCGGTCTTGGGAAGATTGACGCCCTTTCGAGAGGAGAGATTGCCGTTGTTGACGGCTTTGACGTGCACGTTCGTGCCATCGATGCCGGTAACTTGGAGTGAGAGGATGCCATCATCGACGTAGATGATCTTTCCAACTTCGGTGACTTTAGGCAAGTTTTTCTAGCGATTTCAACTGAGGTCAACTGATTGGCTTAGAGGGCGCGGAGATGATACAAGATGGTCTCACATAATCAACATACATGTACTTCTCGTCGCAGGCCTCAGCGTACTTTGGATCAGTCGTGACGATGAACTCATGGCCAGCGGAGATCTTGATCTAATGAGGGATGAATCGAAGAAGGGAAAATAGTGAGATGCGTTCGAACAGAAGCAAAGAATCGAGGGATACGTACATCCTGATCATTGACCATGAGTCCAGTCCTGATCTCGGGGCCTTTCTGAATGAGTTATGCCACGCGTTAGTTATTAACGCGCACAGATTTCCGATCGGTTAGTGAGACACTAACGGTATCCAAAGCGAGGGCCAACGGGCGGCCTTTTCCGCCCGCCTCTGCGAAAATCGAAGCGTCTCAGAAGACTTCTTGCAAGCATGAAAACGTTAAAATTTGTCCCCCAACTGACCCTTCAACATCTGTCGGACATTGTCGATCACGCTCTGGTGGTACTCGTAGGATCCATGAGAGAAGTTCATTCGAACTGGGGAAGGGAGAAGATCGCCCAGTCAGGTAAACATGTGATGGGTTGGGCACATGAAAAAAACGCCCGGTTTACTCACCGATATTCATTCCCGCCTCTCTCAATTCGCCCAGCATCTTGACATTGTTCACCTTGGGCCCTGGATATGCGCGATCCGTCAGTCCTGAACGCGACGATGATATACAGACTTCGTCTAACCGATCGTCGCGATGATAGCACTCTGCAACCGCGATATAGATCAGTACGCGGGCTATAGTCAGGAGAACTATCACACACTCACCTTCCTCAGGTACTTGGTGTCCTTGGTAGGCTCGGGAAGGGCTGGAAGGCTGGAAAGCCATTGCAGACGCGATTTGATTGAATCATTGGACGCCATCAGCAGTAGAGTCGAAGCGAAAGATCAAGAAGGATTTGGGAGAGACGTGAGGAGGAACTTTGTTGAAATGGGGGTACTATATGTTCTTTGTGGGTGGGAGGATGGGATGAGTCGGGTCGAAGGTTATCGGTTGGGGTGGAAATACTGAGATTGGGATCTTTCGGAGCGCGTCACAACTCCGACTGGCCCCTGACCGCACTTAGCTGATAAATAGGGGCTAACGACCCCAGTGGTGGCTTCATGTGTAAGATAAAAGCTGTGGGATTCGGTGTTTGTCTAGCTTATCTCCGTTGTATCGGGCCACTTCTCTGAAGGCTTTGCTCCGAAAAGGAGCGGTTCCAACAGGAATGCACCGTATATCAATAAGTCAACAACCACTGGACGAGGTCATGGAGCCCGATTCGCGTGAAAGCATCACTTTTGTTGCAGTGCAACATGTTACAGGACATTGGAATATTATATTTCAACTCGGATCACTATGAGTCATACTTAGACTTCGGGTTTCAAGTACATATCTTGAAAGTCTCTAGCCTTATCCTTGAGCGATGCGTGAGATCGTGCGTCCAAGGCTTCGTACTGAAACGGAGCGAAGAAGAATGCAGTGATCATATTCATCTCGAGTTTGGCGAACTGAACAAGACAGAAGGGTCTTAAAATCCACGACTAGCAACTGGAGATTACAGCTTCGTCGACGACGTATCCTTATTCCGCGGCAAGGATGTTTACCAGAGACCCATCCTAGGTAGATGTGAGACCTCTGCTCAATCAGGAAGGTACCGACTCGGATTCCATATTTCTGGGTCTGCGTAAATGGTCGCGTCTTGCATCACCACCGGTGGGTAAAAGGGTTATACAAAACCGCGTCAATCAGCGTACGTCACTTGTTCGGGACCAGAGAAAGAGCTCGGATTTGATTTGGCTCACAACCACACCGTCCTTGGGGGTCCTTCCCTCTTATCAGGGATCTCGATACCTTCTTTGGTGATGTTCGTGTGACCAACATTGGAATTTGTAAATGTAACCGAAGGGTCTCTCTTGCACATGACTCGAGAATTGGGAACTCGGTCTCCCAAGCTTCCAGGGGCATAGAACGCAGCTGTTCCTTCAGTGATGCATTAGGACTTGTGCCGTATTTAGCACCAAGCTGGATGACCTCCGTTCGACCCTGAGCCACCCATTCAGGACTTGCAGCCAATTGACATAATAATTTTACAAGAACCCAGATATCGGGTGAGTTCCGGATATCAAGAAGATAAAACATCAGTATTTTGTTTACAAGATGCAAGCATTCAGGTGTTTCTCAGGCCAGTATCGAGCATGCTGATGAGCTGCATGGTGATCTTGAGGGTGTGTAGACAGCATTACGTCAACTTTGCTTTGCTTTAAGATCATGTCACTTGTAGACCATCATCCAGAAGTGGAAGAGGTAAACCTGGAGAGAGGATGGTAGGAAGCGTCTAATTGTTGACGGATTGATTCATGTAGCCCAGCGATTCCTTTTTGACGTTAGATTACCGTTGTGAGCTCTATAAGATTGGATCTCAGTAAACCAAGGGCATACACTTGAAGAGACCGGAATGTACGAAACACAAGCTCGTGAATCGACTCAAATGGATCGGTTATTCCTATATTCCCCAACTTGTCAAGACACACTTTGAATTCCAGACATCAGGGACGTCAAATCTGCCCATAGCAACAGGCATCGTCAGTATTAGAAGCATACTAGAATCATACTTCTCTCGAGACGTTCCATGGTCAAGGGAGCCTTCACTACAAGACCACCTTCAGTCAGGGAATGATCGCGAAGGTAATTGAAAGGGTCGCTTGTCCACACATCTGTCCAAGAATACACGATCTTCTTGCTCGGACTGTTTTCTAGAGGTCGAATGTAATGGGGATTGAACAAGTCATTGTACCATTAACCGAATCCCAGCTTTGGGTAAGTGAAGAAAGCGTCATAACCAGCTTCGCTTGCGAGGACTGTGGCTCACCGACAAATAAGGTGGAACGTAAAATTGCTAGTGTGCGTCCTAATCGAAATAGCTTCCATGGAGCCGTGACCGCTTCGAAAAGTCCGACCTATGATAAGATGACGAGCACCGGTCAAAGCGCCGGTCACCCACGCTAGAGATTGCGCTCATGAAAGGGAACGCGCCGGCCAATTTCGGGGGTAAGCCCGATGGAGAAGAAGAACTTGACCACGCAAAATAGAATAATGACAGAGTGTCCAATAGTGGTGGTAGGATATATCGCAAAAGCGGACGAATCAACCATGATGATCGAGATGCAATCGAGCAAGATCCTACAGTAAACCTCATGTGAGCCGGAACGAGAATGAGAAATGTGTTCGGATGCTCGCTATTTCGCGATCGGTGCCTCCTCATTACGTCGAAGGTCATGGTGTGAGGCGTTCTCGGGCAACGGCCAACGTCAGGTTTGTCCAAGAGTGTTCACGGGGCCAAAACTTGAGCGCACCACTTTTATCCCACTCATTCAACCTCGTTTATTATTGTTTTACCTCTGTCCTACTGGTTTTGAGATCGATCTGTCTTTGTTTCGGAGTCACTACAACACAAGGATCGTGCATAACGTAGCTCAATACTCCAATTCGCACCCTTTCGTGTAACAGGGATCGATAAAACCATTTCTTCTCCGGAAATAGCACAGTATCTTAACCAGTATGTAAGTCTTAACCATCGCACCGATGGCGTTGTCATCAATAGTCATTCGCTGAAACATTTATATTAACTCTATTATAGTATGTGTGCCGCTACTCCCCTTGGACAGTGTCACCGCTACCAATCCATATTCATATACGAGAAATGGGGCGAGTGGATACGAGGTGCAAATCGCCAGGCGAGAATAAAAGCATTACTTTGATATTAATATGCTTACTTGGAGGCTGGCTTTCCAGACTCGGACCTTCCCGGCCAACGCGGCAGGCATGCTCAAATGGGTTTCCGGACGGCTCTCAAGACACCACTCAACTACTGCCAGTTGCATACTGCCAATTGAAGTGCTCGAGCTTATAATCCGACATTGCTCTCATGCCGCTCTCTTCAGGTGCTGTCGCGTAAATAGAACACTCTATTCCATTGCCATTGTACGGCTTTACGAGGATCCCTTCGCACTCGATTACGCCGATTATCGCATGGGTTGGCCTTTCGAAAAGCGGACCCCCGCTCTGTCGAAGACTTTAGTGAACAACCATCTCGCTGAGCTGGCACGGGCCCTTCACAGCCAGTTCTGGGAGTATATTACTACACCTAGTAGCGTAATCCACGTCGTACCGCACCTTAAGAATCTTGTTACCGTCTTCCTTTATGGGGGACCGTACCTTATCACGGCTCTTAGGATTCTTGCGGCTATTGGCGACCATTGCACAAACGTTCGGCATATCAAGATTGATGTTTTCGATTCTTCGGATGGAGGCGAGAATTATGACCCAGAAGTGCGTAATCGATCTGCCACTGCAAGCCTCGCATCCTCTCATCTGACATTCGTCCCGGCCAAGATGACACGTGTCTTGGGCGCTTTCCCGCATCTTCAGGACATCGATATTGCCGCCTACCGTGATTTAGATGCCGAATCCCCGCCCAGTATGGTTCAAACCATCGCAAAGTCGTGCCATGAGCTATATTCCGTCAATTGGAGAGCTAGAGGGTACTATACAGAAGGCGCCCTCGGCTCAACGCCACCGGGCCACTGCATCGACCAATACGTTCTGATCATCGATATGTGGAAACAATCCGAGCCACTACTATGGAACGGGGTATTTAACCACACCGTATTTATTTTCCGGGTGAGTCAGTCTGGCGAGGATAGCCTTCCTCGGTTCGGCGTCCTAATAGATTCATTTCCTCCCCCGGTATCAAGATGCCCTCAACCTTTCTTGCAGATTTTAAGGTTTTAATCCTAGTAACATGATACATTCACTGCACAAACGTGAACGGTTGGCCACTACGGAATTGTCCCCTTCATGGCAAACACCACGGTGCCTTTAATCTGTTGTGAGATCCCATGCCATCCAGCCTGGTTCTTGGGTACCACGTGGGCACCATTGTACCACAATCGGGATTAAAATCTCCTGTTATCGTCATGGTGGTGAAGCTGGGGGTTTCCTGGGAATTGGCTACAGTGCTTTGTGTGCACCGCGAAGAATGCGGGAATCAACGAGCACTTCATCACAGTCTAGAATCTTGAGTAGTTCGGCCGTGCTGTTCCCCTATCGAACCTCGCCTGAGTTAACGCTTCAGTCCGATGGGGGCCTCGGGCTCTATCCAAAGCTATGGTATGCTAAGCCGGGGAAAATGCGAGATCACCGAAAGCTAGAATTCCCACGGCTTTTGTGTCGCTCCTCCCCATCTCTTCCGTCTTTGCAACCAACAGTGGGACGAAACATTCTTCTGAAATATATTTGCAGTACATATCAAGCTAGATGTTTGAGGTTGATCTTTGAATGACGCTGGGAGTTAAACGGCTAATAATTGGTCCGAGCCAGCACTATTTCGGCCACTTCGATTTGCCTTGTGCCACCGAACTCATGATCTGAGCCTTAAGCGCCAGGGGTAGCTCTATCTTGCCACTCACTACTCAGAACCAAGCGGATATACTACAACTCCGGCTTCTGCCTTGCTTATCGGGCATGATAGCATATACAACGCAAGGAACGATCGATGATACGGCAGCGAAAGGGGGATCGTTGCACCGGTGTTCTAGGCCGTATGGCCGTTAATCGTCATTGGTATCGGCATCTTCTGCATTGCATCGAGGAGAGTCAGTGCTTATTAAATGTACAACGGTATGTATCGAAAGTACAAAGAGCATTCACCTCATTTCCCTCTCCAGATCCCCTTGAAACCTCATCCTCACCGCAAGCATGGCTCCCGCCGCGACCGCCAACGTCCGAATCTTTCATAACGCCACCCAATCTGCTCCGCTTCCAACATCCAAGGGGACAGTACCACTTTCTCAGTTCATGCAAAGCGCCGTTCCTTCTCTCCATAGCCCACAGGCTGCTTTCATTCCGACAAGATTTCTTTCCGGAGGCATCGCTCAAACGATCTACAGTAGCGCTGGACCTTCGACCGCCCGTTCCGAAGTGCCATACTGTCGGTGCGTCAAGTCCTCTCCAAGGACCGTATGTAATCGGCAAGTCAATCGTCTGCTGAAGCTTTCGTTATTCGCAGAAAATGTATTATGCTTCCCGATGGAGGCAATATTGCCCTAGATTTCACTCCTCAGACGGCTTTCGCATCCATATTTGACACTACCCCTGTGGTTATTGTTGTTCATGGTGCTTTAGGTATGCCCGTCAATGTAATCTTCTCAGAGGTGCAACATCTGATCCATGCTTCAGGTGGCTCTCATTCGCCGTACGTACAAGCGACTCTTGAGCCTCTCACACGGCCAAAGGCACAAGGCGGATCCGGCCTTCGTGCTGTGGTGTTCAACTTCCGAGGATGCAATAAATCCAGATTAACTTCGCCACAGCTCTACCACCCGCGCATGACCGACGACCTTCGGTCAATTATCCTTTATCTGCGATCAATCTTGCCCTCGGCTCCGCTTTATGGCCTCGGTACGTAAGGACTCTCGCCAGATGAAATTCTGTTCTAATCGGTGTCCGTGACAGGTTTCTCTATGGGCGCCTCATTGCTGAGCTGTTACCTCGCTGAGACTGGGGAATCCTCTGCAATCTCAGCCGCCTTCTGCGTCTCCAACGTCTTCGACTATACTGGATGCACAGCCGAACTAGATTCAGGAGCATTCATATCTCGTTGTATTCTGAATCCAGTAATCGGGCTCGGCCATCGCAAGATCGTCTCTGCGAACAAAGAAGTGAGCAACAGTCTGTGGCAGTGATCTGATCATTTTTGTAATCTTTACTGACTATCATCTTGATGCCGGCCAGGTCTTCCTCGCAGATGCAGACAGCTGCTTGTCTCTCAGCTTGCAGCGCAGGAAAAGGGCGTTGTCCAGAGTCCTATGGAACCCGTCCATTACCATGTCATCATTCACTGAAGACCTCATCGTCCCATTCGGAGGCTACCCTTCTATCGCGGACTTCCTGCAGGATACATCTTGTAAGAGTGTATTAAAGGACATCCGTGTGCCGTTGGTGTGCCTAAACGCTCAAGGTTGATCGATATGTCTACTCTTCACTTATAATTTCATATCGCTAACAGAATTATATGATAGATGACCCTCTGATGAAGGGTGAACTCCTTCCGTATCATGAGGCAGAGTCAAGCCCATATGTAATGTTGGCTTTGACATCACAAGGGGGACACATCGGTTGGTACGCGCGGGTGAATGGTCGCATGACCCAGTGGTTTGTGAAGCCTGTATGCGAATATTTTGATGGCCTGGCACAGGTAAGATCTCTACAGCCTGAACTAGCTCTCCTCTCAAAGCACCAACGCAACCCTCCCCAATTCCCAGCTGAACCTCCCCGCACGAAATTCGCCTGCTGCGTTAGACGCAGACGTCTCGGGGATGCGTCACCAGGCCGGGCGACTCGCTGTGGGCTTCAGGGAGGTTACAGTGGTGTATATCCGGTCCCTCGAACTCATCCCACCGGCTTGTAAACGTCAAAGTCCTCTTATCGAAGAGCACCTTCCTGTTAAAACGGCAACATTTCCCAGGATATTCACTGACCCCGTGCGTATGTTGCTGAGTTTCATCCTGGTTGCTCTTGTCTGGCACACGCGATCGCAAGTCAACTCTTGGAGCAAGGGCGGTTGGCTCGTCCTTCGAGACACGTCCCAGTGAGCGCTCCAGCATGGTTCCCTATGATTTCGTTCAACTTTTACATGTTTCCCTTGGCATGAATTTTTTACATTATAATTTTTTAACCGTATGGTAATTTAATATATGACCTATGAGCATCCGTCGCCGCCGCCAGTCATTGCTACGGCGCTATGGAACCAAGCAGCCTCCTCTTCTCATTCAGCAAGATATCAAAACTATGATACGCCGCGAATCAAGAGTAGAGCACCAAGAACGGATTTAACATATTGGGGGCGATGCGACACTATCTTCAGAAAAAATTGGCAGTAGATGTGGCAAGAGCATATCAATCCTCTATCCTTGACCCTCCGACGGTTGTCACATGAATGAGCTCGTACATCTACCAAGGTGCGCACGAGTAACTCGAGAGAAATGTACGCCGCCTTGGCAGCCTAGAGCAAGGGCTAACCTGATAAGGAAGGTGGAAACCAATTTTATTACTTGCTACAGACGCCGTCAAGACACGACCCGGGGGGGTGGCCATTGATGTTGCTATTTGTTTGGATGAACGTGTCTATGTTCAAGGATCACGTGCATCCTTGGAGTCAGGGATACTTACGCTCCCAAGCCAGCGCACTGACCCGCCAAACCTAGGTCATTTCATACGCTAATTTCGAGTGAATATTCTCAACGCTGCCGCTGAATACGGCTCACTGTTGCCTCGATGTGCTTCTGCATGCTCCTGCTGTTGCGCGCACCCGAACTAAAGCAGGACTATCAGGTGTGTCAAGTGGGCAAACTGAGCTCATCCCAAGCTTAAAACCAAGGAGGAGAAGGCTTCACGCTATGTCGTTCATACCGAATTATGCCCGTCTTTGCAACGACAAAATATGGTCAGTACTAAGCGGTAGCATCAGGATCTACCCCAAACGCGAATCGAAAAAGAGTATGACAACACATCTAACAACTTTCTCCCCCCGGTCGGTGAATAACCATCAGGGAGGGCATTGGTTGCCCGCAGCAGTTTGACGTTGGGATAACACTTTTATCATTTGGACTTGTGCTAGGGTTTTAAATCAGCCCAGTTGAATAAGTAAAGGCATAGCTCCTCACACTCCCTACGTATTGGATACCGAACCAGATACCGACGATTTAATTGGACCCATTAAGCGACTCTATGCCCTTCGTGGGCCAATGGTCACCTTGCACCTATTTACATCTCATTACAGTAATACACATCATGGTAATACAGCGTTTACAAATAGGAAAGAAATGGCATGGTCATACATCATAGAAGTTAGTACGAGGGGACGTCAAGGTATTGAATAGTGACATTGCCGCTTCCTGCCGATACAGAAGTCAAGAGCTGCCGATACTGCTCGATGTTAATTATCGTAGTGTTTGTCGTGTCGAGCTTAGCCCCAGCCAAAGTGGTGGCGTACGATTCGGTGAAGGTGATGGTACCGAAATTGGCGAAGGGCAACATGGAACCGTCCTGTTCGAAATCTTCCACGATCCATTCGGCGTTCTGCTGACAGAGCGGATAAGTAGAGTTGACGAAAGAAGTGGCTATCTGCTTCGTGGACTTGTTCTCCATGACTACGGTTCCCGAGGTAGAGCTGGTGGCTGTGACGGTGATGGCGACGCTGTGCCCGGCTGCCATTGTGACGCCCTCAAAATCGATGGAGACCGCAGGATACCACTCGTACCAAGCTGTTGGTTAGAAAAAGTGCATAGTTGTCGCGTCAGCACATGTGTTCCTCATTTGAATCCACTACACTTTGGCTTACTATAATATGATATCTCGCCGTTGTCATTGTAGAAGTCAACCCCAGCTTGAAGGATGGCGTTCAGACAGGTGCTACCATCAATACCAACCCACGCGCATGCTGCTCCCCAGTTTTGACCTCGGCTTAGTGTTGGATTGGGTACGACGAAGGTCCCTGTGACCGCCTGGAAGCTATTCTGTAAAGTGAGAATAAAAGACAATGATCAGCGCCAGCGATCGGGAAAACAGACCGTGGTCGAGTTTAACGCACGACGGGGTAGGTATCCCAAACGGCTCCGGCCCAGTTGTGAGTGCTGTACGTAGTCGCAGTCTGGCCGGGCTGCACGTCGGGCCCAATAGAGCGTCTGACCTTTGACTGGCGACCCTCACGACGACGCCTGACACGGTCAGCGAGAGTACGGGGTGCGGCCAGCGCGGTGGAAACAAGTAGAAGGTTTAAAATTGCAACGGCGAAGAGCATGGTGGTGGTGGGAGTGGAGTGGGTTATTGCAGATGCAAGATGCAAGAATCTATGTCGTTCAATACAAATGCATTTGAACGGCCGTCATAACATGCACCCTCTCGCCATCATTCGTGCTGCGGTGTGCCTGATCCTCTATGCATGGCCCATCTGACCAAGGGTTTCTCAGATTGATGCAGTGTGAATAAACCACGAGTCACGGTCGGAGCGGCCGCCAAGGCTCGGGATGAGGCTTGAACTCGACCAGGACGCTCAATCCGCAGCTCGGCAGGATATATATAGACACTATGCTGCGCGAGTTCTCCCATGCTACTCGACCCGGGTGACGTCAATGGTCGTATCGGCCTCATGGCCCGCAGTACTTAGAGAGTTGTCCCACTAAGGTTGAGAGACATGACTGGTCTATTTATGCGCTGGGATCCTTCGATGGATAAACATATGTCTGGAGCGATATGAGCGGCAAGAGGCGGCTACCTCACCCTTAAGCTGCGGTTTGGGGAAATGAGCTCGCAACTCTCAGAAAAATCGTAAGAATGTAGAAGAACACCCTTCAGTTCAGTCTCGTTCGGAGAAGGCCCAGTGGATAGCAGGCCGTGCTGTTTTGCCGGGGCAACATGATAGTCCCGTTCCGCCAGAGGATTATTCAGACAGGTAAATCAGGATAAAATCGGCTTCACGGCAGCTAGTAGTTTGCGGGAAGTAATATGAGAGAGCCAAAGTAAATGCTGATTCACCCTCTACTCGCAAAAGTTATGACATCCCGATTGGAGCGGGTCTGCAGACGCGGCAACAGTGGGATTCAAGAGGTAGTGATTCCCACCCGGAGCAATTGTTTGGTAGTGCTGCCTTTCTCATAAAAACCCGGAAAGGTTCGTCTCGGACTTGCTTGTTGATATTGCAAGACGGACCTATCGGCCGAACTTTTGGAACAATCAACACCAACAACACACAGCACCGCTTGTGGAATTTAGGACCTCACAACTAATTATTATTGCATTGTTGCTTCATTTTTGGCGAGTGATGCTACCAGTTGTGTCGGCTATAAATATACCTTCGGCTCCAGTTAGGCAAGATACCAAGAGCACGTCACTGTGGGAAGTCCCGGTCGGGATTTAACCCATTTATGACCGCTCTAAAAAGGCGTAGGAAACCAATCGTAAGTAGGGAAATGATGGATCATGGATTGGTAATATACTGGATTTGAGGGCTGGTAATTAACAGCCTAAATGTCCGTTTCCCAACGTTCGTTTTTTACTGAAGGCCTGCTTTTTACCGGCTATTGATCTCTTTTGCACCAACTCTCGATCCGTTTTTGATGAACTTTTGATCTGATTTTGACATACTTTTCATATGTTTTTAACTGACTGCCAATATGTTTTCCACTGGGTTGTTCAAGCAGTACGAAGATGGAGAAAGCCCGTAAATTGCAAACATTGGTATTTACAAGACAAAGACAGGCATGTAATAAAGTGAGGCAGACAGAATACAGTAAAGACAGCAAATTGACAATGGACAACAGTTGCTTAGTAAACCTTCAAAGGAGGAGACAGAGCTATCAGAATGCATAGGCAGTAGCAGATCAGAGAGACCAGTAACTCACTGAGTGATTCTAAGTGTGTCTTGTCCCATGTGAGCCCAAACTACCTCTTCTACAAGATATGCTCTATGTCATTATTAAGCAAGCATGAGTGTATGACATCACATACATGTTTTCCACTAGAGAGGGAAGCAGGGGCATTGGTGGCTGTGAGGGGTGCTGTTGTCTTGACACCCACAATTTTTTGTGTGTTGGCCTTGGATGAGCCAGCAACCATTTCTGGATTGATTTCTGGCATAGCAGCCTTGTTACAATTTGATTGATGTGTAAGGTTGGCAACTGGAGGAACTGGATTGATGTCTGGCTCTGCTACTGCCATGCTACCAAGATCTGGTGTGTGTTCTGTGATGTCTGAGCTGAGTGCCTTAGTGAACTTTGGGCAGGGTTGGGGGTGACATTTTGCTGGTTGAGTGAAAACACTGTCCTGTTGCAAATGTGGTCTATGAACTGTGGGAGGCTGGGACTGTGGACATGATTGAGCAGGATACTCTGCAAGGACTTGTACACTTGGTAGTAGAGAAGACTTCTGGGTTGACTATGAGACAAGAGAGAATACAGGAGGCAAAGTGAGGAACAAGACCTCCTCACTTCACTGATTATATACAAGTTTTGAGAACAACAAGGAACATGAGAGAATACATCAGTCATTGCAGAATGTCATAGAACATCTCAGTCATCAATAGAACATTCTTAGTCAGCACACAGAGATAACATGGGAATAGAGATGACAGAGAGAGAGAGATGAGACATATCAGTATGTGAGCTGAACATAGGCAGAGAGATGTGGGAACGTGGAGTTTGGAAAGACTTCACCAAATGAGGATCAGACGGAGTCAGGACATGTCCTCACCACTGGGGGCTTGTAAACCTTCTGTTACAGCAGGGTTAGAAGAGGGGACAGTCTAAAACAGAATAATGTTGGGAGATTAGTGTAGATTATATGATAATTGTGAGGATAGATGGAAATATGGAAGTGCTTACAATAACTATAGCTTCGCAATCATTTTTCATGAGGTCCTCCTCACCCCCACTCATTTCTTCAAGGCCATACAGAAGGGGTGGGGTCAAACAGCCAGTGGAGGCCATTACATTGGCAGCCTGTGTGCTTTTTAGTATGGCTTTCTTACCTGTATCTGTTTTGCATAGCTTCCTGGGGGCATCAATGTTCTCTTCTTCATTGGATATCTCCAAGGATGCCATCACTTGCTTTGTTCATCTCATGCTGCCCAATTTCTGGTTTTGAAATGCACTGATGAGCAGAGCCTGAATCACCCAATCATCAGTGAACCTACCCTGCACAAAAGGGGTGACAAGTGAATGGCATTCAATCACCTGTAACAATAATTAGTATTGGGTATAGTATACACTTAGCAGAGAATATCACATACTCTTTTGATCATGACCAGCTTCTTACCTTTGTCCACAAGCCTCCAGGTCATAACTTCTCCTGGTGCTATTGCAGCAGCAGCTCAAATACCAGCCTATGCAGATTTGGTCTGTGAAGAGTTAGCTCCTTGCTAAACTCTGATAGGCACTACTGTGCTGAGGGTGTCAAACAGGAGCACTTACTGATGG